>PVJI01008245.1:0-72462 GCA_004026765.1 Micronycteris hirsuta | reverse complement strand
AATTCTGAAAGCATCCTTATTACCAGGGATTTGAACTGTGCATCTGATAGGTTGGCTATCTCTTGGTCGGTTAGCTCTGGGGTTTTGATCTGTCCCTTTCTTTGGGCCATTTTTTTCCCCCTCGGTGAACCTGTTACTGTAAGGGGGGGCGGAGTCTTGGGGATCCCCTGTGCAGGGAAGTTCCCGGTAGTTGTGCTGCGACCGAAGCCTCTGGGGGCGGGTCCTGAGCGCACAATGGCGCCTTCTCCGCTCTCCGCACCCACACCGCCTCCTGCAAGCACTTCGGGCCCCTTTGCGCTGACTCCGGGGGTTGCTCCGGGGTCGGTGGGAGCCGGGGGCAGACCGAGCTTCAGTCGGTCCCCGTCTGGGTGTGCTTCAGCCCCGTGCGGGAACCGCCCCTCCAACCGCGGACCTGCCGTCTGCTCACCTGCTCGCCGCGGGGTCGCCGAGCACCCTCCCTTCGCTCGGCACCTTCTGGTTCACCAAACTTGATGAATGTATCTTCTTTAATTCCTTGGTTGTCGGACTTCTTCTCAATATGATTTTCTGTCAGATCTGGCTGCGTTTGGATGTGTAGATTTCTTTTTTTTTTCCCTTGTTTGGTTGTGCGAGGCGGTACGGTGCATTCACCTATGCCGCCATCTTAGGAAGTCCTCTTCTTCTTATTTTTTTAAGATTTTATTTATTAGTTTTAGAGAGTGGGGAAGGGAGGGAGGGAGAGGGAGAGGAACATCAATGTGCGGTTGCCTCTCTGGGACCTGCTTGCAACCCAGGCATGTGCCCTGACTGGGAATCAAACTAGTGACCCTTTGGTTCGCAGGCTGGCACTCAATCCACTGAGCTACACTAGCCAGGGCATGAATGCCAATTATTAGCAATTTGTCTGAGTCTGAGGTAGTTTGGAGTTAGGATCGGATGTAAGTTATAGATATAAGAGAACTTAGGTATTAAAACCTAAAAAGGGGACTTAGGTATTAAAATTTGGAACTCTGGGTTCAGAAGCAGTGTGGTCGGGGCTATCACTCATGGAGTACTATGATTTATTAGCATTTTGACTTAAATTGTGTGTATTAGCCTAAGGACAAGTCTAATAATATGGTAAGTTGCTGTGGTTTTGCTAGGGTTCTGAGGAGGTGACTCAAAAGCTGATTGATTGATTGATTAAGAAAAGTAGACTAGGCTAAAGGCCCACTTCTCCCCTCCCACTTCAATCAGAGATTTCCATTGGCAAAGAGAGCCCCAGTGCAAAAATAGAAATTTGAAAACCACCATGTTAGGTACCCAAGTTTCCTAAAAAAATCAACTTCCAAATGAATTTAGCAATTCTAGAACTTTACCTATGAAGTGAATTCAGAATTCTTATACAAATTTGTGTACATGATCAATTTAGAATGATTAAAAAATACGGGAAGCATATGTTTTACATAATATTAAGTACATAAAAATATTAGGAATGTTACACAGAAGAGGAATCAGTACGGGGTGGGGCTAATTAAAGAAAGGAAGAATTTTGTGTTGGTGTTGAAGGAAAAGAGGAAAAAGATCAAATGAGCAAAAGAAAATAGTATAGTGGAGGTTGGACTGAGATAATCTGGATTTTGATTTCAGCTTCAAAACTTACTGATTAATCATGGGTGAGTTATCTAAGCCTCCAAGTCTCCAAGCCTCAATTTTTTTCATCTATGAGGCTAATAATAGGGTTTTTGTGAAGGTTACATTACATAAGATTATATTTAAAATAGAATAACTTCTTGAAAATTGTAAGTATCACAGTTAACTATTTTTATTATTCTTACTACCACCATTCCTATTGCTGCTGGTTATCATTAACCACATTTATGCCTTAGCCTCACAAACCACAAAAACTCATCTCCCTTTTGCTCAGTAGTCAGCAGCCAGAAGTAGGTCAGGATCCAGTAGAGTTAACAGCGTGGCTCTGGCTTGTGTGGCTCAGTGGATTGGGCGCCAGCCTATGAACCAAAGGGTTGCTGGTTCAATTCCCAGTCAGGGCACATGCCTGGGTTTCGGGCCAGGTCCCCAGTGGGGGGCGCGTGAGAGGCAACCACACACTGATGTTTCTCTTTCTGTCTTCCTCCTTCCCTTCCCCTCTCTCTAAAATTAAATAAATAAAATCTTTAAAACAATAATAAAGATTAAATAAAAAAGAGCATGGACCATGAATTCAAAGAGATCTCACTTCAAGTCATAGATCATCACTTATTAGCTGTATGACTTTGACAAATTACTTAACTCAGTCTCCTTATCTACAAAACGTGAATAATGCTTCCTCTAGAGAAGTATTGTTCTTCTCAGAATAGAAGTAGAGCTCTTTTGAGTATTAAATGAGATAAGGTGTGTGTAAAAGTATCTGGCACATATTATATACTCAGTAAAAGGAAGCTGACCTTGACCCTGGGTAGTAGTGGGGTGAGTGGGAAATGACTTGGGCCTCATTGGTTCCCTTTGGTTTCAGATCAAGGAATTGTTGAAGAAGCTGGAACAGCTTTCAGAGGAAGTCCTAGCAGTTCGAGGAGAAAATGCTCGCTTTGCCCTGCAGCTGCAGGTATGTTTTGGCTCTCAGGGAAATGGACAGAGCTAGAAAAGAGGGTGGACAGTGGAAATGATGTATATGTAAGAGAGATTCTGGGAATTGCAGAGACCTGTTCAGGCAGAGGTCCAGGCTGGGCCATTGATGGGCCATAGGAGACTATCTGGCCCAGCTGACCACTTAATTTTATTGTTCCTCGTGCTTGGAGTATCAGGTTGGGTATGGGAGGGTAGGCACATAACTTCTCATTGATGCTTACTCCAAGGATTCCCAGAAGAACCACAAAGAGATCATCTCTACCTATAGGAACCATCTGCTAAATGCTGCTCAGGTGAGCATGGGGGGAAGGAGAGACAGAGAGTTGGGCAGGGGGTGTTGCATTTGGGGTTCCTTCTCTTACCTGCACATATTTGTCATTTGTCAGAAAGCTAGACTTTAGGTGTTCCAGTGCCAGGTCTCTGGATCTCATGAGGAAGAGTAAGAGAAGTTGCACGTGAATGTATAGGGAGAGAGGTGTTTGTCCCTCCTTTTCAATTCCCTGATCCACTGTAAAGCCTTTTCCTGTCCCTTAGTCCCTTTCTCATTTCCCTTCTGAGCCAAATGATCCCTCACCCAGGAAGTAGAGGTGGGTGGTTTGCTCCTCTATTAGGAATAATGATAACTACAAAGAATCGAACATTTATTGTATACCAGATGCTTTGCTTCAGATTCAGAGTTGTAACCCTCGAAGCAATCCTGAAGAGTAAACATTATCTTCCTTGAAAAGATTAGGAGCCATGGCTGGTGTGGCTCAGTGGGTTTGGTGTCCTCCTGTTAACTGAAGTTTTGCTGGCTCTCAATCAGGGCATGTGCCTGGGTTGCAGGCCAGGTCCCTGGTAGAGGGCATGAGAAGGACTACCAATTGATGTTTCTCAAGCATCATCAATGTTTCTGTCCCTTCCTTCCTTCCCCTGTCTCTGAGAGTGAATAAATAAAATCTGAAAGAAAGAAAAGAAAAGAACGAAAGAGAAGATTAGGAAACAGCCATGGAGAAGTTAAATACTATGAGGGCTCATAGTTAGCAAACAGCATTCCACTATACCACAGAGTCTCTCCCTCATCTATCTCTCCCCATTCTTCTGTTCTTCATCTCCCTTTATTTCTTTCCTGTCATCCACAGGGCTACATGGAACAAGATGTATACAGTATCCTACTGAGAATCCTCAGCATGCAGGAGGAGTGAGGCAGTATTGGGCCCTGAAGGGTCTGGGATTCCTCTCTTGTAAGTTGTGAACTGAGGCTGACAAGGGAGGGAGCTTGGAGAAAGGACTTTGGAAAGGTGGCTTAAGGATGGGAATTGGAGTCTCCTTTTGCCCCAAGTGGTAGCTGCGTGTGGGCCATAGAGCATTTGAAATGAGGTTAATTGAGAAGCCACAATCTGGGGAATCACTGGGTGGAGTCAGGAATCAGTGAACAGGTAGACTAAAGGGGGCTGAGACTGGAAAGAGGAGCTGAGTGACTTTTTTATGGTCTGGGATAAAG
This sequence comes from Micronycteris hirsuta, assembly GCA_004026765.1. Taxonomy (NCBI): domain Eukaryota; kingdom Metazoa; phylum Chordata; class Mammalia; order Chiroptera; family Phyllostomidae; genus Micronycteris; species Micronycteris hirsuta. The sequence continues at coordinate 68,393 of PVJI01008245.1, read as the reverse complement.
AGATACCAGTGAATAATGAATGGTGGTGGGAAAGTGGTACAAAGTTGTTTCCTAGGGTGGGACTCCACAAACTCCAGAATCTCTCTTCCACTCTCATACCATTCATTTAAAGAATAGTCTTTTACTATTCTTCTCCCCACCCCTATGTCCATGACCATCTTCTTCAGTCCAGATACATGAGGATCCCCTTTAGCATCTTGGCATGGGTAGGAGGAGTCTGAGGATATGGAGGTGTGTGCATTTTATTCTTGGATTTCTTCTTTCGAGGAATAAGAGCATCCCTGGATGCCAGAGACTCCATCAGGCTGTAGTGGGTGGGGGTGTTATCCACTAGGGATAGTGTGTGTGGAGCTTCACCTGACATTATGGACCCCAGACCTGAGAACCTGAACCCTCGAATCAGCATGGATGAGATCAGAGAAGACCTGGATGAAAACAAATATTTTTAAATAAATAAATAAATAATATTTTCCCGCTCTGTGGAAAATAAAGCAGAAGGCAATATGATACTGGGTGTTCTTTCTGTTTAAAGGGGTATGGTGAGGGGCAGGGGAGGGAAGGAATTTTTTTCATTCCTTTTTTTTTTTTAACAACTAGTGGCTCCATAACCCAGCACTTTCAAACTTTGTTTATGATTGGCCTCGTGGAGTAGCTCAGTTGGTTAGAGCGTCATCCTGATGTGCCAGGGTTGCAGGTTCGATCCCTGGTCAGAGCACATACAAGAATGAGCCAATGAGGGCATAAATAAGTGAAACAACAAATCTCTCTCTTTCCCTCTCTCCCCACTCCTCTCTCTCTCTAAAAACAAAGAATCAACCAATGAATATATAAATAAGTGGAACAATACATTGATGTTTCTCTGTCTTTCTCTTTCTCCCTTTCTCTCTCTCTCAAATCAATAAAAAAAATTAATTATGATCCATAGTAAGAATACATTTTACCATATCTTTTCATGTATAATATGTATTTTTTGCCCAAATTTTTGAGGGAAAAATAAGGATATGCATTATATATGGGTAGTACCTGAAATACCTTATATCTGTTCTTGTTTTGTAATTATTTGTTACATAAATTTTCTTGTACCATAATATGTTAAAAATAAATGCTAAAATTCCTTTGTAATACAAAAAACAAGTATCTAAATATAAATAAATAAATAATTGAATTAAAAAATTAAAATGAAAGTTATTCCTGAAAGTTTGGGCCCAAAACATGAGTGCTCATTATACATGGCAAAATACAGTATATCCTATGTGGACATACTTGAACTATGTCCTATTCTAGTCTGTTCTCTGCTATTGTACTCCACCAAAATAATATTGGTCAAAATATATACACTAATAGGTCAAGGCCCACAGTTTGAAAAACAGCCCTCTGTGAAAATGGAGATTGACACTTTTTATTTCTCTTTCACAAATCTGTCTCTTACTGACTGACTCAGCTCTAACCATTCTTCTCTACCTTGGGACTCCGGAGTCTACTCTTTGAGGAGGAGACATTGAGAGACATGGATTTTCTTTGAGATGTACAATCTAAAATATTCTATCATACCCTGGCTGGGGTGGCTCAGTGAATTGAGTGCCGGCCTGGGAACCAAAGAGTTGCCAGTTTGATTCCCAGTCAGGGCACATGCCTGGGTTGTGGGCTAGGTCCCCAGTTGGGGGTGTGCCAGAGGCAACCGCACACTGATATTTCTCTCCCTCTCTTTCTCTCTCCCCCTCTCTCCAAATAAATAAATAAATAAATAAGAAAAAAATAACATATTTTATAATTTATTAAACCATGTGTTTAGATTTGAAGCACCTGGTCTCATGTGGACAGTGTTCTTTGCTCCAGGAGCAAAGAGGGATGAAAAGTCTGATTCCAGAGAAAGGGATGAAAGGACCCTCATAGTTGGCTTTTTTCCTTCAGTTCAGTTCTCAGACTGAAAAATGTATTTCTTCACCAAATTACGAAGTTTTCTTTCATTATTATTATATTTTTAAAGATTTTATTTATTTATTTTTAGAGGGGAGGGTAAGTGAAGGAGAGAGGGAGAGAAACATCAATGTGTGCTTGCCTCTCATGTGCCCCCTGCTGGGGACCTGGCCTGCAACCCAGACATGTGTTCTGACTGGGAATTGAACCATGACACTTTGGTTCGCAGGCCCGTGCTCAATCCACTGAGCTACATCAGCCACTGAGCTCTTTCATTATTTTTTCAAATAGATTTCCAGTTTCTTGCTCTTTCTCTTCTCCTTCTGGTACCCCTATGATGCAAATGTTGGAATGCTTGAAGTTGTCCCAGAGGCTGCTTACTCAATCTTTGTTTTTATGGATTCTTTTTTTTCTCCTCTTGTTCTGATTGTTTGTTTTTGCTTCCTTATATTCCCAATCACTGATTTGCTTCTCGGCTTCATCCACTCTACTGTTGTTTCCCTGTATATTGTTTTTTCTTTCAATTAGTTTATCCTTCATTTCTGACTGGATCTATTTTATGCTGTTGAGGTTCCTTGAGCATCCTTATAACCAGTGTTTTGAACTCTGCGTCTGATAGATTGCTTATCTACATTTTGTTTAGTTCTTTTCCCAAGATTGTTCTACCCAGCAAAGCTATCATTTAGAGTTGAAGGGCAGATAAAAAGCTTCCCAGATAAGAAAAAACTAAAGGAGTTCATCATCACCAAACCATTATTATATGAAATGTTAAAGGGAATTATTTAAGAAAAAGAAGATCAAATCTATGAACAATAAAATAGCAATAAATACATATCTATCAGCAATTGAATCTAAAAAACAAACGAAGCAAACAAGGACAGAGACAGAATCATGGATACAGAGAGTGTTTTGATGGTTGCCAGATGGGAGGGGTGTGGGGGAGTGGGTGAAGAGGTGAGGGCATTAAGAAGTACAAATAGGTAGTTACAGAATAGCCATGGTGATATAAAGTACAGTATAGGAAATGGAGTAGTCAAAAAACTTATATGCATGACCCATGGACATGAACAATGGTGTGGGGATTGCCAGAGGCAGTGGTGGGTGCTGGATGGAGAGGGGCAAAATTGGGACAACTGTAATAGCATAATCAATAAAATATACTTTAAAAATATATAAAGCAAAAAAAAAAAAAAAAGGATCTCTCTTGGCCACTTCCCATGGATCTCCTCTCCTTCTTGTCTGTCCACCAGCCAGACTGCTAGATGAGAGTGAGGCAGAGAAGCCTTCCAAAATCTGGAATTTCAGTTTGGTGGCCCACACCTTGATCCCTCCCCATTCCTTCTCTCAGTCTGCCCCCTGCTGGGTTATGCTGGCTCAGCTGACAGTGGTTTGGCAGTAACCACTGGGTTGAGAGAAGAGTCGGAGAGGCTGCCATGGAAGACAGGGGGCTACACAAGGCCTGCAGAGTCTGGCTTCAGGGTTTGGCCAGGAAAAGAGCAGTGTAGATCAGGTCCTAGAGAAGATGAGGGTCAGCTATGGGGTTCGTGTGAATGGGCTCAGGACTGCTTTAAGATTGGGAGTATGGAGAAGGATTGATGGAGAAAGGGAGAGGGGGTACAGCTGCCAAAAGGAAAAACATCAAAAAGGTCCAAGTCAGTGCTATTAAGGGGAAGAAAACTCTGCTTCCTGCTTTCAGAATTACCAAAGAATATAAAACAACTATTCGATTTCTTATTACATATGGGGTGTGGGTGTGAAAAATGAAGAAACTGCTGAAAGAAGGGTCCAGAGAAAGGTAGATCATTTGGCTAACTTCAAGTATGAGTCAGGAAACAGCTTTATTAATGGCAGCGAGGACTTTGGCTCCCTCTGGGGCTCCTGGAAGACTATCCCAGGAGGGCTGAACTTTTGGAATGGTCAGTGATTTTAAGGTTAACACAAAAGTGGAACCTTCCACTGGTCGTCCCAATATCCCTCTATACAACTCCATAAACTGCTACCCCAACAACCCAAATCTTTTCCAAAGTAACTGTAGTCCTAATGTTCCCCCATTCCTCCATTTAACAGGACTTCTGTAGGGGCTTATACTCTTGTTTCACTTCCCTCTTATTCCCTTATCTTTGGATGTAGGAGTTTTGTGGGTGAAGTTTGGTCGGCCATGATAGGATTCCAACTGTCTTCTATACCCACAATATTTCCATATTGGTCCTGATTTGCAGTTTCCCTCCTTTGCCTGGTGACATTAATTTATTAAATTGATATTTAAAGAGTCTACAATGTACCAGGCACTGGGGATAGAGAGTGAACAGCACCAAAAAGTTGCATATAGGATCAGATTCAGGTGTCCTGGTTCCTAGTTTTCTAGCATCCTATAGGTATGCTAGGACTTACAACAGCAAGTAAACCATTAAAAGAGACCCCTCCTTTATGAAATAACTAGGAATTAAGGTAAGGTTAATTTTCTTTTTTTCTTTATATATATATTTTTTATTTTTATTTTATTTTATTTTTTGTTCAATTAGTTATTTGCATCCTCTCCCCGCCCCTCCTCCCTTCCCCTCCAGTCCACCTCCCCCCCATTTTCTTTATATTTTTACAGCTTCAATAAGGTATAATATAAATGACATACAATAAACTGCATGTACTTAAAGAGAACAATGTGATGTTTTGACATATGTATGCACCCATGAAACCATACAATCGAGGTAAATATATCCATCACTCCAAAAGAGTTTCCCTGACTCTTTTTTTAAAAATCCTCCCTATCCTCCTTCCCTTGAAATCACTGACAATTCTAGAAGGTTCAAGTTAGTCCATAGTAAGTTTTGATCTAGAACAAAAAATGAGCTCATGACCTGATGAAGACTCAAGTGTTAGAAGAGTGAGTTGTTGAAATTAGGAACCAAATGCTTGACCTTGAAGTTAGCTTTAAGTTCCACCACTGCTGGCAGTAAAGCAGCAAGGAAAGAACCCGAGCGTCAGGAGAAGGTTGACATCTTCCCTAGGAGATCCACAAAGTAATTGGGCATGGTCCATTTCAACAGGCACCTGGGATATTGGTAATTGGCACCTTCAGGCCTATGGTTTGAGTGGGTGTCACGGGGAGGAGTACACTGAAGGTTTAAGCTAGATGACAGACTTATTCATATTATTTTTTAAAGCACTCTTTTTGTATACTGGTTATAGGTTTATACTGGTTATAGGTTTAACCACTGCTGCTAGACTGAGAACTCATGCAAGGCTTTTACGTCCTCAGTACCTAACAATCACTGAACAGCATTCAAGTATTTATTGACCAAATACATTATCATTTAGGTCCCAGCCAATTAACTATAAAATGCTACATTTGCTGAGAATACTTAGTTTGGGTATACTGCTCTAAAGTTTGTACTTTCTCATGAGACCTGAATGTGAGTGATCAGCTTGGTTGATATTGGGAGTCTGGAAGGCTCAAGGCTTTGAAAGAAGTAAAGTAACTAGATCAGAGAGGCAGAAAGATACCATTTTGGGAGGTAGGAAAATTTCCCCTTTGTTCATCTTCTGCAACACCAAAGGTGTGGGGTCTCTCGTGTCTTTGGGATAGAGGGTGGCAGAGCACAGGTAGAGTGAGGACTTAGGTAGGCTTTGAATTCTAGCAGCCCATGTTTTTTTTTCCCCAGGGAGGCCTCATTCCAAGTAGAAACCTCTTTACGCAGTCAGATCCTTGGTCCACACTGTCTCATTTCCAGCATGCCTCCACCCTAAGCCCATAAACAGAGCAAGGGGTTAGAGCCGTAAAGAGAATGCTCAGATCCAGGAAGGTCCACTCTCCAGACCTAATCACTGGAGTGACTCTCCAGCGCCTTGACTCAGAGTCCCTCCCTCTCCTGCCCCAGGCTCCGCCCTATCCCCTCTTCTAGGTCCTGGCGGGCTCACCCGGGGGGCGGCTCCAGCCCCAGTGCCTCGCTGGACGGAGCTCTTGCCCGGGCGGAGCTGCGGTAGCAGCGTCCAGTTGCGGCAGTGACCTCCAGCTGTGCGGTCTGATGGAGCCTCGCCGGGCCCCTTCTCCCACCTCCCCAGCCAACCCTCTGAGCGCCCTCCCCCGTCTCAGGCAAACGTGCTGGTAAGTCACGCTCTCCGTACCAAACTTTTCTGCTGCCAAGTTGTAGTTCTACGGCCGGACCAGGAGCTATATTGTAGTTGGTGGTGGTGGTTTGGGGAGGGGGGGTAGAAAAATGAAGGATAGAGAATAGCCGTCTTGGAATGAACTATTTATGACTAAAATAGATCGGATCTCACCCATTTCCCGAGATAGTAAAACTCTTGATTTTAGCTGGTTAAACTTGGAGAGGGAACTTCGCTCCCTCCTCCCCCAGTTCTCTCAGATTTAAGCAGTTCTCGGTGCTTTCCTTCCGTATTTCAAGTCTCTTTGGCTTCCTAATAGCTCATCCCCTCCTCACTCCGGCGTGGCAAAGCCCCCCTCTTCTAGGCACCTCTGGCTCGCCTCCTCTCCTTAATCCCTGGGGACCACGCGATCTTTCGAGGAGCAGACTTCCTCCGTGCCCACCCGTCTCGCACCCCAGCCAAAGCCTTGAGGGCGCCGAGTCCAGAGTGGTGGTGGGAGGGGCCGAGGCTAAAGCTTGTCCGGAGCCCGGCGGGCGGGGCCTGCTAGGGGAGGTGTAGGGGCCGGACGGGGCGGGGCAGGCGGCAATTTGCGGCCGGCGCCGGGGTGGTGATTTGTGCGCCAGTCCCTGGGCCTGAGCTGGAGCTCGGGCTCTCGCGCTTGCGATGTCTCAAGATGGCGGAGCTGGGCGAATTAAAGGTACTGGTCCCCTCCCCCATTCCCATCTGGACAGAGCCTGGCGGCTCGCCGAGTCAGGGGAGTGACTGAGACTGGGGTCCTGAAGGTTCGGGTGGAGACGTGGCGGGGACCGGCTGCTAGGGATGGGAGAGAAGTGGCTGTGGGCAAAGAAGGGGCTGCGGCGGGGCTCCGGGGGCGGGGCCGCGGGGTAGGTGGAGAGGTGGGGCCGAGGGGGAATTGCCGCTCGGGGGCCGAGGCTCAGGGGGCGGGGACGCGGGGTAAAAGTCGGATTTGGTAGTAGACGCAGGGGTAGTGATAGGGGCGGAGGGAAAAGCTGCTGTAGAGGCGTAAAGGGCGAGTCGATCAAGGCCAAGAGATGCGACTGCAGGGGGCAGATGTAAAGAATAGTACTGAGGGGTTGACGTACTGGAGGCTTTTCTGGGAAATACAGCTGAAAGGTGGAGGCTTCGAGGCTGCTATTGGGATCTGAACCTTGGGAAGTACCAGTGGGTGGCTGAGATCTAGGGGGCGGGGCTGTGCGGGCTCTAGATCGAGGTTTGGGGCAGAAGTAGCCTGGAGCACTTTCAAGATGGGAAAGTCCTGCTTTTCTGAGTCGGTATCTTTGGGGTATGAAACTATGGGGTAGAAAGATGCAAGTTCTTGACGAAGCTAGTAGAGAAATAAAGACAAGACAGAGGAAATAAGGATGGGCAGAAAAGCGGAGGAGCAGGTTTTTCATCACCGTCCTCAAAAAGGGCCCAAAGCCATAAAGCCTCCTAGGAGGGGAAGAATGTGGAGGGCTAGCAGGACCTGCCCAAGGCAGGGTCTGCTAGAGAGTCACAGAAGGGATTCAATGTTAAACATTTTGCCCCAAGTTTTTGGTCCTATTTCCCCCCCAGATAAGTAGGACTGAGGGAAGGGTGCTTATATAAATGACACTGAGAAAAGGATTTGGGGGAGTTAAAAAGCATTGAACCTGACCTGAAAACCCTGGCCACAGAAGCTTCAGAAGCTTGGGGAAAATAGCTGAGGTGGACTGAGGTGTTGGGGGGTGGGGGCGATGGGACACAATCCTCCAGCCATCTAGCCCTTTTCTTCCCTGTGGGCTTTCTGGCCTGAAATCTCTTCTACCCCTTCTTTTCCCTGTTTCCTACCCTCTTCCCAGGAGGCTGAGGCGGGTCTGAGAATCTGAGAAAGAGCAGGAGAGGAAATAAGCAGCTTCAAGTAGAGTTCAGGCTGCAGGAGTATGGACATAGGAGGCTGTAGTGGGCTCAGAGGTGTGCCTGAGGATGGCTTGCTGTCTGTACCCTGCTCCAACCTGGTCTACTTACAGGCATGGGGAGATAGGGTTGCTTAAGCTTTGGGGGTAGTGGTGAGGTTGACCTGAGGGTTGCTGAAGTGGGACTAAGATATCCCTTTGGCCAGGTTGGCTGTCTGGCAGTATACTACTGGCTGGAAAGCATCTTTGTGATCAGTGCTGGAAAGAAAGTGGCATTGCCCATCCAGTAGCTCAGCCCCAGTGTCCTTGGCAGGACAGGTCTATGTAAGATAGGATTCTCAAGCTTCTCTGTTCTCTACAGCACATGGTGATGAGTTTCCGGGTGTCTGAGCTCCAGGTGCTCCTTGGCTTTGCTGGCCGGAACAAGAGTGGACGGAAACACGAGCTCCTGGCTAAGGCCCTGCACCTCCTAAAGTCCAGCTGTGCCCCCAGTGTCCAGATGAAGATCAAAGAACTTTACCGCCGACGCTTCCCCCGGAAAACACTTGGGCCCTCTGATCTTTCCCTGCTCTCTTTGCCCCCTGGAACCCCTCCTGTAGCCTCCCCTGGTCCTCTAGCTCCCATCCCTCCGGTCCTCTTGGCCCCTGGTACCCTGCTGGGCCCCAAGCGGGAAGTGGACATGCATCCCTCTCTGCCCCAGCCTGTGCATCCTGATGTCACCATGAAACCATTGCCCTTCTATGAAGTCTATGGGGAGCTCATCCGGCCCACCACCCTTGGTATGGCTCTTTGTGGTTCTTCAGTCTTCCTGGACTCCATGCCTCTTAGCCTCTTATCCAAGCCTTTTTGAGTCTTTAGTCCTGTGGGATCATCAGCCTGGGATGGGGTTAACTTCTGTGGCTGCCTGTGCATGGGCTTGGGAATAACTGCCTCTTTGTGTTCTCAGCATCCACCTCTAGCCAGAGGTTTGAGGAAGCGCACTTTACTTTTGCGCTCACACCCCAGCAAGTTCAGCAGATTCTCACTTCCAGGTACATCTCTTCAGTCCTCTTGCCTCATTCTAGGGTTGGTTACCTCTGGACTCTGCTCTTTCTTCTCTTTTGCCCTGTTCTCCGTCCTTTCTATCCTCCTGCACCTGCGTTGTCTCTTCATTTTCTTAAATGTCTCTTTGCTATCTCTTTGCTGGACATCTAACTTTTTGTGTTTCTGTCTGTTCACCCCTGCCCTCTGGGGGGCCACATACTGACACCTCTCTCTCCCACTCCCTGACAGAGAGGTTCTACCAGGGGCCAAATGTGATTATACCATACAGGTACAGCTAAGGTGAGTTGATTTTTCCTTCCTCCCTGCCAGGCTTCCTTTAGGGGTGGGAATGAAATAAGGGAATGACAGATACCCCCAGGAGATATCCCTGGTACCGCTGTTGAATGCTGAGGAGTTCAGCTCAAGAAACTGCCCCCATCCTTTTTTCTCATCTCTTCCTAGGTTCTGTCTCTGTGAGACCAGCTGCCCCCAGGAAGACTATTTCCCTCCCAACCTCTTTGTCAAGGTCAATGGGAAACTGTGTCCCCTGCCGGTAAATACTCTTTTCTTTTTCTGGCAGCAGCCTCTTCTGTTTAAGTTAACTAAAACACCCTATTATGAAAGAGATATGCTTGGCACAGTGCCTGGTACATAGCATGTGCTCAGTTTCCCAATTGAATCAATATAATCGAGAGAGTACTAAGATAGGACTGAGCAAGGGTTCTGTCAGAACCCAGAGGAGTGATGTTAGTTCAACCCAAATGTTCAGGAAAGGCTTCTCAGAAGTGATGAATCCAGAGCTGAGAGTTGGACCAAGTGGGGTATACCTATTCTTCCTCCTCCAGAACTCAGTGAGTGGGTTCCTTTTTTGTTGGTCAATGAATAAGCGCTCTTTTACCCCCAGGGATGAACCCCATAGACAATAATAGTGCTCCAGTTTTTCAAGTCACTGAATAGGCCCCCATGTCGTTGGTCAGTAAGCTGGCCTTGCCTCCAGGCAGTGAGTAACCTGAGACAAGACGTCTTGACCAGTCCCTCCTTCCCCAGGGTTACCTTCCCCCTACCAAGAATGGGGCTGAGCCCAAGAGGCCCAGCCGCCCCATCAACATCACACCCCTGGCTCGACTCTCAGCCACTGTTCCCAACACCGTCGTGGTCAACTGGTCGTCTGAGTTTGGACGGGTGAGCACGGCTGCGTCAGGGAGGATGGAGAAACCTGCAGTGCAGGGAGTGAGGAGGAATTACCCAAGTGTTTTGGGTTTGGGAAACATCTTCCTCTTCATGGGTTTCTCTGCCTTAACCTACTGTCTTTGGTCCTCATGGAACGAAGGGTAGGGGGGTGGTGTGCAAAGCAGAGGCTAATTGTCTCCCTCTACCCCCAAGTAGAATTACTCATTGTCTGTGTACCTGGTGAGGCAGTTGACTGCAGGGACCCTTCTACAAAAACTCAGAGCAAAGGGCATCCGGAACCCAGACCACTCCCGAGCATTGAGTGAGTAGCATCCTACCCCTCTTCCCCACTCTGATCTGGATCCAAGTCTTCCTGGCCCACTATCCTTTTTACACAAACCCATACCCTGACAGTTTACCTCACTCCTCACATTAACCGCAGCCCTCCCCTTACACCCCTTACCAGTCTTAGTGGTTGAGGAATCAGACCTTGCATTCCCAATTATACACCTGCTTTGCACCTCCCACAACCTAACTCTGGCTCTACTGGAATATGGATTCTGTGGTCTGGAAAGAATCTTAAGGATCATCTACTCTACCCCTCTCATGATGCTTTTTTTTAAAGTTTTTTAACAGTTTTTATTTTTTATTTTAGAGAGAGGAGAAGAGAGGGAGAAAGAGAGGGAGAGAAACATCCATGCAAGAGAAAAATATCGATTAGTTGCCTTCCGTATGGGCCCCCACTGGGGACTGAACCTGCATGTGCTCTGACTGGGAATCAAACTGGCAACTTTTTAAAAAATTTTTTAGAGATTTTATTTATTTTTCTAGAGGGGAAGGGAGGGAGAAAAACATCAATATGTGGTTGCCTCTCATGTGTGCCCCACACTGGGGACCTGGCGCACAACCCAGGCATGTGCACCGACTAGGAATCGAACTAGCGACCCTTTAGTTCACAAGCTGGTGCTCAATCCACTGAGCCACACGAGCCAGGGCTGAACTAGCAACCTTTTTGTTTGTGGGAAGATGCCCAACCAACTGAGCCACACTGGCTGGGGCCCTCTTGTGATGTTTTAATTCCTTCTAGGTCATTTGTGCCAAAGTGTCATGAAGCTCTATTTAAGCATCTTCGGGAATGGGGAAATCTCACCCACCCACCTGGCCGTCATAATCCAGATTCCAGACTACCCCCATGTGACAGCCCACTGACCCCCTAATAGCCATCTGCTTCTGACCTCACCACCTCCCAGTCTTCCTCTCCAGCCTTGCTGACTCCATTTCTCTGGCTTCACTTCTATTTCAGTCAAGGAGAAGCTGACTGCTGACCCTGACAGTGAGGTGGCCACTACAAGTCTCCGGGTGTCACTCATGTGCCCAGTGAGTACAAGGAAGAAGAAAAGGGGTAGGAGGGTTAGGTTAACTTCTGGACTCAGAGGAACATTCAGGGATACTAAAGTGAGGCTTTCTGGGACATGAGGATTCTGACCAGAGAACTCATCTCTTCTCAGCTAGGAAAGATGCGCCTGACTGTCCCTTGTCGTGCTCTCACCTGCGCCCACCTGCAGAGCTTTGATGCTGCCCTGTATCTACAGATGAATGAGAAGAAGCCAACGTGGACATGTCCTGTGTGTGACAAGAAGGCTCCCTATGAATCTCTCATCATTGATGGGTAGGGCCATTCTGCATTCTGCTTTGTCTTACCTAGGATGGCCACTAGTTTTCTCTCTCTCATATGTGTATGTGTGTATAGATAACGTGTATGTATGTGAGTGTGTATGTATACATATATAAGTGTACTCTAACCCCTTTTATAATATTTCCAACACTGAGGACTTAGCTATATACTAGACATGGTGCTGAGCACTTTGCATGCCTTATCTCATTGAGTCCTCATAATAACTCTGACATAGATATTGCTGTTATCACAAGTGAGGAAACGGAGTCCTAGAGAGATTGAGTATTTTGCCTGAAGTTATATGTTAAGTGACAAAGCTACTGTATTGAACTGTAATATTGCTTATAGCAACTACCTAGCCTCTCACTGAGCATAGCAATAAAGTTCTTTTGAGAGCTTGGATATGCTGATCTAAGTAGTCCTAATCCCCCTCCAGAAAATACATTATGGTCCTTGTTCCCAGTGCCCTTTTTAAGGTGGTTTATGGAGTTCTCTATCTCTGCTCCTTATTTTGTCCCTAGTACTACATCAAATAGGTGCTTAGAATATATTTATTTTAAAGCTTAGTATTAAAGTTTGCAAAGCTCTTTTATTTATTTATTTTTATTTTTTTAAAGATTTTACTTATTTATTTTTAGAGAGAGGAGAAGGGAGGGAGAAAGAGCAATGTATGGTTGCCTCTCACATGGCCCTCACTGGGGACCTGGCCTGCAACCCAGGCATGTGCCCCAACTGGGAATCGAACAGGGACCGCCTGGTTCCCAGCCCGTGCTCAATCCACTGAGCTACACCAGCCGGGGCTTTGCAAAGCTCTTTTATATACTGTACTTGATTCTAACAACAACTCAGTTCAGTAGGATGGATAATATCCCTATTTTACGATGAGGCCTGGCAACTCTATCAGCCCCATAAATTCCCTTCTCTCCCTTCCTCCAGTCTATTCATGGATATTCTTAATTCCTGCTCGGACTGTGATGAGATTCAGTTCATGGAAGATGGATCCTGGTGCCCAATGAAACCCAAGAAGGAGGCATCTGAGGTTTGCCCCCCGCCAGGGTATGGGCTGGATGGTGAGTGATCCCTTGTCCCCCAGCTAAGCTAAGTCTTGAATGGCCTCTTCTCTGAGACACAGTATTCTTATCACCCACAGGCCTCCAGTACAGCCCAGTCCAAGAGGGCAATCCATCAGAGAATAAGAAGAAAGTTGAAGTTATTGATCTGACAATAGAAAGCTCATCAGATGAGGAGGACCTTCCCCCAACCAAGAAGCACTGTCCTGTCACCTCAGCTGCCATCCTGGCCCTACCTGGAAATAAAGGGTATGAGGAATAGGCTGACTCTATAACAGAAGAGACAGAGGAAAAGGTCAGGAAAGCTTTCTGGTCACAGGGAAAAGCCTGGTGCATAGTGGGGACTTGGGAGGCTGAGCTGGGTGAGGGCATCTATGGTTTGTTTGCTGGCTGCCCCAGCTCCTTGTCTCTTTTCACAGAGTCCTGACATCCGGTCACCAGCCATCTTCAGTGCTACGGAGCCCTGCTGTGGGCACATTGGGTGGAGATTTTCTGTCCAGTCTCCCACTACATGAGTACCCACCTGCCTTCCCACTGGGGGCGGACATCCAAGGTAGGTCATTGACTAGAAAATGGAACCCTAAACTGCCACATCCTTCCCAGAATCAGATCAAAACCCTGCTCCTTTTCAAAGCTTTCTGGCTCTCTTTGCAAAGGGCCACAATCCAAGGAAATTTTCTTTTGTTTTTGGTGGTGAAGGGGTCAGACAGGAGGTTGATTTTAATTTTTTTCTTACCAGGTTTAGATTTATTTTCTTTCCTTCACACTGAAAGTCAGGTAAGTGATCCCTTCTCTTATGAAGATCTCAGATCTCTGAAGAATCCTTTCTAGGCACTAATGGGCACCCTCCCTCTCTCATTTTCCCTGGAAATCTAAATCTGTTTCTCTGTGAGGGGATGGCGAAGGCAGTTTATTTCCCTCTGGGGCCCCACTAGTACTTCCTCAGATTTTCAGCTGTCTTCCTCGATCCCTGTTCCTGTTCTGTCTCCAGAAATTTTAGTGTAGTTCTGCCCCTTGCCTGCTCACCCCCCATGCCCATGTGCACTTGAGCACCATGCCTCCTTCAATCAGACATTCCATATATTTGGACGCCCACAAGGCCAAGAAACTAGCAAGCTGGAGGGGCTGTCTCAAGATAGGGAAGCAGGGAATCAGAGAGAGGCTCTCCTTCTCAGAGAATACCTGGGGTCCAGAGGGGTTGATTTATCACGTGATATTTCTGAGATGAGTGATGGGGGGCGGGCAAGTAAAAAAGGATAAAATCTTAAACTTTGCCCTTGATTCTTCCCAGCACTATGGTCCCTCCGTCATCACCTCGCTAGATGAACAGGATGCCCTTGGCCATTTCTTCCAGTACCGAGGGACCCCTTCCCACTTCCTGGGCCCACTAGCCCCCACATTGGGGAGCTCTCACCGCAGCACTACTCCAGCACCCCCTCCTGGTCATATCAGTAGCATTGTGGCTCCTGGGGGCACCTTGAGGGAGGGGCATGGAGGGCCCATGCCCCCAGGTCCCTCTTTGACTGGCTGCCGGTCAGACATCATTTCCTTGGACTGAGTCCCCTGGATTATGGAACTTCACTGTCTCCCAGTGCTGAACAAGTATGCTCGGGAGTCCAGATCCCTGGCCACTTTTGACCCTTTAGAGGCTTTGGCCAAAGGCCAGAAAGACATTCATGGACACTAGTTTTTGGCATCATCTCTAACAAGGCCAGCACCCAAAGGGTTGATATTTAACCTCTTTTGAAGGACATTTGGGTTCTATTTTTTGAAGTATTCTTTAGATGGCTGGCATGTTTCTTTGGGTATGTTAACCTAGGCAGTGATAGACAAATGGATGTGATATGAGTTGGGGAAAGGGCTGAATTCTCATCCTTGACTATCTAGAGCCTTGTGGGGAAAGGGCCGTTCTGTTGACCCCCCAGATGTCCTCTCTTCCCATTTCCCAAACCCATGGCTCAGTTCCTTCCCCATAGCCATTGTCTCTTCATGTCCATTCCGTTCTCTTTGGCCAAACAGACAAGCAGAGAAACTGAGATAGACTCGGGAGTTCTTTAACTCTATTTTGGTTTGCAGATTTTTTATACTTAAACAAGGAAAACCAAAATACATCCAAAGATAACTTCCCCTGCCTCCTACTTCCCGGCATGCCTGAGGAGGAGATAAGGCCTTAGCCCTGATCCCCAGGGGTTTAGGAACAGGGCCTGGCCTATTACCTGGGGCCCTCTCTATTTATATATTAAGCTCACGATGTTTCTTATACTGACCAGCCCAGGGTTGGAGCTTCAAAAGACCCATTGCACTGTGGTGCGGTCTGGCTCATTCTGCACCTTTGCTGGGAGGTGGGATGACCCTTGTGCTCTCCCCAATGTCTTTTTTCAGGCTCCTCCAGGGCCTAGAACCTCTGTTGTAATTTTGCTTTTATTCCCAAAGTTGTAGCAAAGTTCTTAGCCACAATAAAGATTGCGAATCTTCTGTGTCATACAGGTAGACTGGAAAGGGGATTATGCACTGGCTTTCCAGATCCCTGGTTTGTGGGGGAAGGGGTCCTTTGCAGGCTCAGGATCCAAATGAGCTCCAGTTTCACATGGTAGAGGTGCCACATTGAGGACTTCCAAGAGCAGTAGTTTCTTCTTACCCCCTCCCCCAGTGCCCACAAAAGCACTAGTACATTCATCCCAACCCTTTGGCACCCTCCTGCCCTTCTTCACCCTTATCTGTACAGATATTGCAGCCAGAGCCTGAGGGCAAAACGTGTCCCAGTGCTGACCCTTTCTTTGACTTCTGCGGTGGTTGGGGTTGTCTGCAGCAGTGTGGACATGGGCGAGGCCAGAGGTCGAGCTCTTCCATCCTCCCTAGTTCCACCACACTACATAATGACAGCTCCTGTCTAGGCTGCGCCTTGTGGCTTAGCCTACTTTCATATCCATTGTCATAATCCTCCCAACTACCGCAGGAGAAGGGTAGGTGGATGTCAGCCTCATTTTACAGAAAGAAAACAGGTTCAAGGAGGGTTAAATGACTTGCCCCTATGGGAGAGTAGGACACAAATCCAGGTCTTCAGTGCTAAGCCAGTCAGAGCAGAAACCGTTGGGAGTTTGATGGACAGTGTGTTTGATCTCATGTGCTCTCTTCAATTAATAGTTAACCAACTCACCACCTAAAACTCTCCCACCACACAAATTACCCTTCCTCCTGGGAGACAGAAGCTGAACTTCTAAATGTGTATGTGTTGGTGTGTTGGATGGTCAGGAAAAAGCTTTTACTTACAGGACAGAGGGTGATAGGTCCTGGGAGAGATGTCTGGTGTCTCTGTCCCATCCTCTGTGGCGGTTACTGCAGCTGCTACATCTGGGTCCAACCATATAAAAGCACTCACCTCACTTGGATTTGGTTGGATCCGTGCCAGACATGTTGCTAGACATGTTGATCCCTTTATAATGGCTTGTCTCAGGAAGCCTGTTCTGGTCACAATCTGCCCACAGGTGGAATGGAGAGAAACTTGGGGCAGGGGGCAAGGCTATTGGATTTCTCTGACTTTTCCCCCTCCCCCACTTTAGTCATAGTCAAAACCAGTCTGGGCCTTCTGTGCCCCCATATCCTCTCTCCACTGCCAACCCTACCTGCAGCTGCTGCTGTGACTCCTGGGAGACCACAAGTAGGTAGAAAATGATATGATGGTATTTGGGGAGACTCCAGCTCAGTCTAGGAAGGGAGGCAGACTAAGAAGAAAATGGCAAAGATGAGAACTTCCTGTTTCTTTCTGAGACCCTAAATACAGCTGAGGAAATGGAGGGTAGAGATGGTAGAGAGTAGAGATGGTGCAGGACAGACACAAGTGAGGATTGTGGGTTTGTAAACTCTAAACCACCCACTCTCCATTATTTTTCTTGTGGCCAAAGCAGGAAAGGTTGTTCTATGGGACTCAGTGGGGTATGAGTTGAAGGTTCTTGGTTAAATAGGGAGGGACCTCTCCCAGGTCCCTGGCTCACCTCCCATAACCCCAGAGGGACCGAAGAGAACTGGCCCTGGGGCAGCTGCAGTCCGCTTTCCTCACCAGGCTCTTGAAGCCTTCCATCCAGCAGCTGGCAGAAGGAGGTTGAGTCAGAGAGCCAGTGCCTGACCTCGAAGTCCTTGGTTTGCCCCTTTCTCAGGCCATACTCAAGGTGGTCCCAGATAGGTCTTTGGGTTCAGGACAGGGTATAGGTTGGGTCAGCTGAATAGCTACCTCTTCATCAAGTTCCATGTGCCCACCTGGAACAACAGTGGGCCCAATAGGTGGATGGTGGTGGTCTTGGTGAGGGGCCACCACTCACTATTTACATTGCCCCCTCCAGTGGGCACAGATGCAGTTGCAGCCTCCTGTGATTATGGAACAGATCACATCTCTGCCTACTGTATTTCTGAAACTGGGAAATGGCATGCTGAGTGAAGAGCAAGTTTCTTCCCAGGAATTGGGGCCTTGTCCTTAGGGTGCTCACTTGGCGGTACCCAGAGGTTGGGGGAAACTCTGAGGGTGCCAGTCTTTTGGGTCAGCAAGACAGTCTTGTCGCTGGACTGCAGGATGATTGCCACATCCAGATCCACATCTCGATTCTCGGGCAGTTCAGTTCCTGGAGGTTTGGGCTGCTGGCTCAGGGCCGCAAAAGGGCAGAAAGGGGGTTGCCGGCAGGAGGGAGTACCTTGGGTTAAAGTTGTAGCAGCGGGGTAGAGCCTTTAAAAACTGGGTGACACCGCGCAGGATAGCGGAGGATGCTGAGTTGGGGCGATACGCCCGGCCCCCAGACCTCGCAGGTAGCTCTCACCAGGTCCAAGGCCCAAGCCATACCTACAGCCCTTCCATCATTCCCCACCGCTGGAGCCCTCCTCCTAACCTGGATTGGAAGCCTGGCTGAGGCGCCCAGGAATGGCCTGCCCGAAAGGAAGAGCTGTCCTCGCTGCAAGTCGCAGTATATGAGCCACGGCCTGAGCCCTGCCTCAGCGCCTATCAGGCTACACACACTGCGTGAAGCTTACCGACTCCCGGCGCCCGGAAAGAAGCAGCAGCACCCGCGCCACGGCCATAATGTGGCTGTGGTTCGCTGCGTCCTGGTTGGCGCCCTCTGGTGGCCCAGCGGTGCCTCCCCTCGGTCCGCGGGGTCTAAAGGAAGGCAGGCTTCTCCAACGTCCCCAGGAAATTAGGCATAACATTTGGGGATGAATCATCGGTGTAATATTAATAAATGACAAAGGAGACCACTTCTAAATCTTCAGCTCCTTTTTTCTTCCCATCTTGCTTAGGACAATGATCTCAGACTGCATTATTTCTGGACTCACATGTTCCCCGCCCCCCAACAGCCTCAGGCTGAACTATAAGCACCCTTCCACAACACTGCATACTTGTTACAGCAGGGATCACCTCAAATTAATTACACCTGTCTCCTACCAGCTATGCAGGGAAGATTTTTGACACCTCCCCCTTCCTTTGCCTCTAGTCTGGCAGGCTTCATAGGCCTTTTTTTCTAGTTACATATATGCTATTTGCAGTTCCCCCAAAACCAGTCTGCTTCCCTCTGGGATCCTTGTCCCCTTCCATCTGGCAAATCCTCATTTTTCAAACTACAGATCAAGTGCCACTTTCTATATGGTCTCTCTGTATACGATACTTTCCATTATACCCCCACCCCCATACGTCTTTGTCCTTATTTGTCTCCTCCCACTGGCCTGTATGCACAATGTGTAGTCATCTTTGTATCCCTAAGGTATGGCCTAGTATTGGGTATATAATATGTGCTCAGTAAATGATGAGTAGTCTTCTCGTTTATCTTTGTATATTGTACCTAGGATAATTGCTAGCAATTAATTGGCACTCAGGTTTTTAATTAATTAGAACCAACATTGGTAAGAGGAAACTAGAGATTATAAAACACTTCAGTGCTTTTAGGTGAACTAAAGCTGCTATGACAAGTTATATCGACTATATTAATCATGGTACTGAGAAAGCAAACTTAGAATTGCCACTCTTAAGGAACTATGGAGAAGAGGAAGGCAATGATTTATTGAGTACTTACCATATGCTGGGCTTTATGGAATGTTTTACATACACAATTTCAGCCTGGACCTGGCAAATGTGGTTTCTACCCATAGATTCTACAGTGACTGCCTGGGCCAGTGCACCCACTAGTCCTGAAAATAGCTTTTTCCCCTACTTGGTGGTAGTCTTTCATATTTTCTACATTGTATGTATATACATGTATGTGTATAGGATTACATCAAAATAGCCCCAGCTAGTGTGGCTCAGAGGACTGAGTGCAGGCCTGTGAACCAAAGGGTTGCCAGTTCAATTCCCAGTCTAGGGCACATGCCTGGGCTGTAGGCCAGGTCCCCAGTGTGGGGCACACGAGAGGCAACCACACATTGATGTTTCGCTCCCTCTCTTCCCTCCTTCCCCTCTCTCTAAAAATAAATAAATAAATAAAATCTTTTACAAAGATTACATTGTAACAAAACAAAGAACAGGTATAGCTTTTCAAAAATGGAATGAATTGTTTGGGAAGAAATTTCTTCCACTTCCCAGGATCTTGAAACACAGGCTGAGCTGACTTCTTGGTGGGAACTGATGATTACTATAGTTAATTTTAAATTTCTTCTGCCAAGGAGGAGAGAATGTAGTGATGGGTCAAAGAAGGATCAGCAAACTTTAAAAAAAATCTATGTCTAACTCTTTCTGGTGTATTCCAGGAGGTGGGGGATGAAGGATTTCAGTACAAGAATCTGTAACTTATCCCACTGCAAAGAATGTATCCAGGCACCTCCTTTATTTTTCCTTCCAATCCTTCCAGATCTTTGAGGAAGACTTCTTCAGGGTCATTGTCTCTTCATGGTGCTCTCTATGTATGACTCCAGCAAGAAGATAGTTTCATCCACCTGGATCTCACTGGCATCCAACCTGAGTGAAAAAGTGAAAGCATCTTCTCAGACTGAACATTTATTAGCATATTTATGATTAGAGGTTGGGCTGGGTGCGGTCATGAAGAAATGCCTGGTTACCCTTGAGAGTCATAGGTAGAAAGCAGGAGAACCAATAGATCATTCTGCCATTTACTGACAATCTCTTAAATGCCAGACACTGTGGGAATTGCCAAGGATTCAAAAGATACAGCCTCTGTCCTATGAGAAGTTAAAGTCTTAACTTACAACCAGAAGAAACAGTAGCACGTGTAAAGGCAGAGGTATAAAAGGATCTAGAGTGTTTTAAAATAGAAGCTGAGAGTGGCTGAGGCTAAGTGTGTAGTGATTAGGAATAGAAGAGAACTTTCTCAACATGACTGAAGCCATCTATAAAAACCCCACAGCTAATATCATACTCAATGGTGAAAAACTGAAAGCTTTTTCTTTAAGATCAGGATTAAGACAAGGATGTCTGTTTTTCACTTTCATTCAACCTTTTACTATAGGTTCTAGCAAGGGCAATTAGTTAAGAAAAAAATAAAAGGCATTCAGGTTGATATGATCCTATATATAGAAAAATCTCAAAGGATCTGCAAACGAACAAAAAAAACTAGAGTCAATGAATTTTTTTTTAAGATTTTATTTATTTTTAGAGAGAGGAGGAGGGGAGAAAGAAAGGGAGAGAAACATTAACATGTGGTTACCTCTCACATGGCCCCCACTGGGGACCCGGCCAGCAACCCAGGCATGTGCCCTGGACTGGGAATTGAACCTGCAACCCTTTGGTTTGTAGGCCTGTGCTGAATCCACTGAGCTACACCAGCCAGGGTGAGTCAACAAATTCTTAAAAAAGTTGCAGGATATAAAATCAAAACACAAAATTAGTTTTATTCCTATACACTGTCAATTAACAATTAAAAAAGGAAATAAGAAAATGCTAAAATAGCATCAAAACATAAAATACTTAAGAATAAATTTAACAAAAGTAGTACAGGACCTGAACATGGAAAATGACAAAACATCACTGAAACATTAAAGACAAATAAATAGACGTCCCATGTTCATGGGTTGGAAAATTTAATATTGTTAAGATGGCAATACTCCCGAAAGTAATCTACAGATTCAAAGCAATCCCTATTAATGCAAATGGTGAGAAGTAAAAGGAAATTAAGATGGAGAGATAGGCAGCTATGAAATTGTAAAATGTCCTAAATGTCACACCAAGGCGGCTGGTGTGACACTATGATACTATAAATATAGGAATTTATAAAGCATTTAAAGTAGGAGAGTGATATCAATCATTTTAAAGATAACTTTGATGCCCGGCTGGTGTAGCTCAGTGGATTGAGCGCGGGCTGGGAACCAGAGAGGGTCCTGGTTCGATTCCCAGTCGGGGCACATGCCTAGGTTGCGGGCCAGGTCCCCAATGAGGGCCATGTGAGAGGCAACCATACATTGCTCTTTCTCCCTCCCTTCTCCTCTCTCTGAAAATAAATAAAATCTTAAAAAAAAAAAAAGATAACTTTGAGAGCTTGCAAGAGATGGTTAGCAGGGGGTGAGGAGGGGTAGTGGTAGTGATTGTGAAGACCTAGAAAGAGGTTATGAAGGTCTGCATAGGGGCCAAGATGAAAGGCCAGATTTGAGCCCTAGCTGGTGTAGTTCAGTGGACTGAGTGTGGGCTGCAAACCAAAGGGTAGCCGGTTCGATTCCCACTCAGGGCACATGCCTGGGTTGCGGGCCAGGTCCCCAGTGGGGTCCGTGTGAGAGGCAACCACACATTGATGTTTCTCTCCCTCTCTCTCATCCTCCCTTCTCCTCTCTCTAAAAATAAATAAGATCTTAAAAAAAAAAAAAAGGCAGGCCAGATTTGAGATACATTACTGAAGTAAAATCACAACTTCAGTGAACAAGAGTGTGTGGTGAGGGAGAAGAAACTGAGGATGTCTTCAGAATTTTCAGCTTAGGGAAATAGGTAGATTAAATTCTGTTAGCTTAAAAGAAGATAGTGAGTTTAGGTTTGGTTGTATTAACTTGGAGATGTGGATTTATCTCAAAGGTATTTTGAAACATAAGTTTGAAGTGTATGATGCTTACTTGTTGACATTACGTTTTAGAGCCTCTAGCTGTTGGCGTTCAGGGGCTGTAATCATCTCCTCTATTTCTTGTAGCTGTGCTGCCTCTGCACCTGTAGCTTGCATAGATGCAATGATGGCTTCCACCCTCTGAGACTTTTCTAGTAGACGCCTGTCAGACAAACACAACTCTGAGGCTTGTCCCCTAGCCGTGGAGATTATTTTTACTCATTAGCCCTGGGGCATAACTCCCCCTTTTCAACATTCCTGGTCAAAGTGGATAATGTCACCTTCCAAGGATGTTTTCTATAAACTTAATTAGAAATGTGACTTCACTCCTGAAACTCTTATTGTCTCTCATTTGCACTTTAAGTTTGGTGCTAGTTTGTACATTTCTCATTAATTTAATATACAAAATTATTTCACTGGGGGTGTATTAGAAAAGTGTAGACTAATGCATTATTTATACCAACCTAAGCCAACAATTCAATACAACTAGACTGGTTATTGTCTCTACTGGTTTCTATTTCTATAGGAAATTTCTCCTCAAGCCTTTGACCTTGAAAAAAGTAAACTAAAATGCTACTCACTTGTTCTCTTTGGTTTCAAATTGCCTCCTTTCTATCAAGTTGGCTATGCTCTGAGGAGAGAGAAGACAAAAAATTCACAGTTCTATTTAAGTAACTCAGGTAAAATGGCTAAAGGGGGCCTGAGAGTAAGACTAGTTTGTGTGAAGGGAAAACAGAAAAGATCCAGAGGTGTTACCTTGTAGCACCTGTGCAGCAACATTCGGGCAGCTGACAGGATGTTCACAGTATATAAATAGAAGGTCCTGGAAGGGGCATGGTCTGGCGTTTTGGGAATTTCCTACTTGTCCATAGAAAGAAAAATCAGAGAAATTATACTGTTCTTCAGAACTGGCAAAGTAAACATTTGTCCCAGCTGATGCTGCTACGCTCTCCTTTCCTTTCCCCCAGTCATTTAGCATCTGTGTTTATGGCATAATCAGACACAAGGAGAACTAGGCTGCTGTTTTTTCCATTTGACTATAAACATCCTGAGTGGAGAAGAGAAGGCAACTAACATTTACTGAGCAATTCTTTTGTGCCATGTAGATTATATTTGGTCTTTACCACAAACTACATTATTTTTATTACCATCATCCATCACCATTTTATAGATGGGAAAATTACGGTGGGTAATTTGCTTACTGTAACTAGGTAAGAGGCAGAGTTATGATTCTAACTCCAAAATCCATTTTATCTCCTTATAGGGTCTATTACATGGCTCTGCACATAGTAAGAACTCACTAGATGTTGTTGATAGCTTTAATCAGTAATAAACTTAAGGTTTAAGGAAACGGCAAATCAGAGACTAGGAGCTAAAGAAAAAGGGAGGGGTGATTTCTTGGCTGTGCTTCTTTTCTACTTGGCTAATTAAAGCTCCACAATTATCTTTCAAATGCTTGCTGTGTCTTTATTAATCTTTTTTTTTCTTCTGTCTCAGAGCTGAATCCAGAGTTTGCTAGGGATTCAGGTGCACGCCTCAGGAGTTTCTCTCACTCTAGTCCAGCTCTGTTGGTTGTTGATTATTACGTCATTGGTTACCTGGAGTGATATGAAATTTTCTGAGAGCATCTTATAAAGCATATCCTTTGCCTCCTTTGCTGGAATCATTGCAAAGTCTTCTACCTGCTTCTGTTCCAGGTGTTTCTTTTGCAAAACTAGGCGAAATATTCTGGCACAGCGAGACCCAAATCTGGAAAGGAATGAAGAAAGCAAATGGCATGCCAACATATATCAGCTTTAGCTCCTAGTCACAGATGGTGGTTGCTGTTTGCATGTGTGGAGCCAGGACCAGAGAAGAACAGCAATCAGAATTCTTTCACAACTCCACAGGTTGATGATGGTGCTGTTAATCATAAGGTAGTCACTAACTGCTGACACACTTGAGCACCTCAGTTCCTGCCCTGGTAAATAAAAGCTTTAGGAAGGCTGGTTAATTGGTACCATTGGGAATTAAGCAGGAGGATATTTAGGGTGAAGAGTAGTAGTAGATGGGATCCAAAGCAGTTGAAAGGAAAAATGTGGCAAGGTGTGCCAAGGTATGCCTATGCTGGTTGCTTACATAATGATTACATTGTTCAAATGGGGCATGGGAAGGAAGTGTCTGACCCCAACCCCAAACACGGTGACCCTCTTACCTCTCCTGTACAACGGACTCCAGACTGGCTGTGGCTAGGGATCCGAGAGCCTTATGCAGGTCTTTATGTAGAGGATTAAGGTTACTCAATAATGTTTTGGCCTGGTCATTATGATCTTAGTTTAATTCTTAAGTCTCTAATTTAGAATTTAAATGTTATTTGTTTTTTACATTGATCACATTTATGGTAAATAAGTATTTCTAAACCTTAATTAACTATGGTGTTCAAATCAGGATTTAGCTTAACAAAAATTTGGTTAATTAAAAGTCCTTTTTACTTCTTTTTTTTTTTAAAGATTTTATTTTTATTTATTTTTAGAGAGAGGGGAAGGGAGGCAGACAGAGAGGGAGAGAAACAGCAATGTATGGTTGCTTCTCACATGGCCCTCACTGGGGACCTGGCCTGCAACCTAGGCGTGTGCCCTGACTGGGAATCGAACCGGGACCCTCTGGTTCCCAGCCCGCGCTCAATCCACTGAGCTACACCAGCCAGGGCTGCCTTTTTACTTCTTTATCATCAATGTGTTAGTTAACTTATTTAGTACAGTAAATATTATCAAACCCTTTCTTTCCTAAGTCACCACGAAGTCTAGATGCCTGACTGTAAGGAAATCACTGGTAAGGATACTGATGATATACATTCCTCCACCACTGTCTCCAGACTTTCCAACAAACTCTAGCTATTAAAAAAGAGAGAGAGAGTGTGTGTGTTAACCGAATGGAAAATCCAGTCATTCTGTTTGTAAAGGAGCTAATCTGGCCAAGAGTTTGTAGAAGGTAACCCTCTTCTTGTCTCAGTTAGCTATGTAGAGAATGAGGCTATAAGAGAATGATACCGGGTATCAGTAGCAGAAATAAATCATAAACATAGCAGAAAAAAGACAAACAAACAACAACAAAAAAAAACAACAACAGACTTACTGGATCATCTGCTAGCAGAGTGAGATATTGATCAAGAACTTGTTTGGAGATGTTATAGCCAACAGGTAGGGATCTGAAGATCTATGGGAACAAAAAGAGACAGGGAAAATGGGTTTGGGAACTTAGAATTGCTGACATTACTAAAATAATGATGTTTTAATTTTAGATACCACAGTATAAAAATATCTAAAAATACAGCAGCATTGTTTGTAACAGTAAAAACCTAGAAACAATCCAAATATCCAATAATAGGTGAAACTGATTAAAATAAAGAACAGCATAGTCACTAAGTGGAATATGATATAGCCATTATAAAGAATAAGACAGATCTATAACTGATGTGAAAAGGTTTACATCATACTGGCATGTGAAAAATGCAAGTTTAGAACAGTAGATAAGAGTATAATCCATTATTTTTTGGTTAAAAATATATATATATACCTACACATATTGGAGATGATATGTAAAAAAAAGGTCTGAATAAAGATACATATCAAACTATTAACAAAGCTCTCTGAGGTTGGAATTATGCAAAACTATATACAGCATCCAGCAGAAGTAATGCCTGCTTTAATGTGGTTGGTAGGGTAATAATTTATAGTTGTAATTTGAACATTTCACCTAAAATGTCATATGGTGTGCTTGCGTGTGATATTGTTATGTTACAGAATTACATACTTATGATTTTGTAATAAAAGATTTTGTAATAAAAGAGGGACGTTATTTGTGCTGAACCCTGTATATATTTAAATTGAGGTATGTTACATATACAGAAGCACGGGTCTTAAGGATTTAATCTGATGAGTGTTGAAAATTGTATACACCCATTTAAGTATCATACACAATAAGATATAGAACATATTCAGCATTCCTGAAAGTTTGGGGAACTACAACTTTTATTTTTTAATATTTACCTGAGGACTTTTACAGAGAGCAGCAAGGAAGAGAGAGAGAAACCTTGATTGGTTGTCTCTCATATGCACTCTGATCCAACCCGCAACCTAGGTATATGACCTGACTGGGGACTGAACCGGCAACCTTTCAGTCCATGGGATAACACTCCAACCAACTGAGCCATACTGGCCAGGGCGGAACTACAACTTTTTAAAAATTATACATGTCTCTGCTGTTTGAATATACGTCATGTAATTACTTTTATCACCTGAAAAAAACTATTTAATTTTTTCTTATACAAGTTAAAAATTTTTTATATAAACAACATAAAAGTTTACTAAATATATTTTATATGGAAACATATAATTATGAAAGTAATAGAATATAACTAAACATATTATAAACATTAAATATTAACATTCTAAGAGACATATAATAAAACATTTAAAATGTGCAAAATTAATATATTGAGAAAAACAAATATAAGGAGCCAAATAATGTCCTGAGCACCAAGGCTCTCAGATTCCAAATAGTGCACTCTTAGAATAGGAAGTTTGTACTATGACTAATAGAATGGTTTAGGTTTTTTTTTTTTTTTTAAGATTTTATTTATTTATTTTTAGAGAGAGGAGAAAGGAGGGAGAAAGAGCAATGTATGGTTGCCTCTCACATGGCCTTAATTGGGGACCTGGCCTGCAACCCAGGCATGTGCCCCGACCGGGAATCAAACTGGGACCCTCTGGTTCCCAGCCTGCGCTCAATCCACTGAGCTACACCAGCCGGGCCAGAATGGTTTAGGTTTTTATAGGCTGGATCCAAGAAACCAAATATTTTAGTACCTACTACCTGAAGGTATCCCCATCTCACCTTAAACAACAAAGTCTCTTTCTTTTAAGGCTCAAAGCTCAACCTAACACCAGGCTCTATGTTGTAATATCCAAGAATCTTTCAGAAAAGTAGTACAACATCAAACTCACCTCATTGGAAGACAATGGCTGGGTGAAGGGGGCATTAGAAGGAGTGGTAATCTCACTCATCCGAAGCATGGTCCTCACAACCTCACTGCTGGTCTGTATTTGAAAAGTGAACTGGAATTCAGAATTCATTCTTCTGTGCTGGCTCTGGCTAAATACCAATAGCAACATCTGACAAATAAGAATGTCCCTGATAGTCACTGTCCCACCCACATAGATATCACCTGGTCCATCCTGTTGGCAACTGCGCTGACAACGGCTTGGTCTCGGAAGTGCTGATGGAATCTGTCAAGATTTGCCTGCCAATAAATTCCATCATCTGGAATGGGCTGAGGAGGAAAGAAGGATTAGAAACATCTAGATGGAGTGAAGAATTTTCTGGTGAGGAGCTTGGATTGAACTAGTCACCATTCTCCTATACAGTAGCAACAAACTGGTTGCAGAAAAATCATCCAGTCAGGTGGACTAGTGCCTCAATAAATTCAGTCTCAGACTAGATTCTCTAAGCCCACCTCCAACCTTTTTCTCTCTACTTATATTTTTATTTTTTTATTTTTTAGATTTTATTTATTTATTTCAGAGAGAGGGGAAGGGAGGGAGACAGAGAGGGAGAGAAAGAGCAATGTATGGTTGCCTCTCACATGGCCCTCACTGGGGACCTGGCCCACAACCCAGGCATGTGCCCTGACGGGGAATCGAACCGGGACCCTCTGGTTCCCAGCCCGCGCTCAATCCACTGAGCTACACTAGCCAGGGCTCTACTTATATTTTTACTCTTCTCCAGTATCCTCAGATCTCTCACTTATCCCACCCTTACCACTCTCAGCAGATGACCTTGCATCTTATTTCAGAGAGAAAACAGAAGCCATTAGGTTGGAACTCATTTAACTTTGTCCACATATCCCATTTCTTTCTTTCCTTCTTTTTTTTTTTTTTTTAAAGATTTTATTTTTATTTATTTTTTAGAGAGAGAGGAAGGGAGGGAGAGAGGGAGAGAAACAGCAATGTAAGGTTGCCTCTCACATGGCCCTCATGGGGACCTGGCCCACAACCCAGGCATGTGCCCTGACTGGGAATCGAACCGGGACCCTCTGGTTCCCAGTCCGCGCTCAATCCACTGAGCTACACCAGCCAGGGCTCTTTCTTTCCTTCTTTAAAAAAAAAAAAATTATATATATAGCTTATTTATTTATTTATTTTTAGAGATGGGGAATGGATGGAGAGAGGGAGAGAAACATCAATGTGCAGTTGCCTCAAGTGCCCCCTACTGGGGACCTGGCCCGCAACCCAGGCGTGTACCCTGACAGGGAATCAAACCAGCAACTCTTTGGTTCACAGGCCAGCGCTCAATCCACTGAGCTACTCCAGCCAGGACTCTTTCTTTCTTTTTTAATTTCACTTTTATCACAGTGAAAAAAATGTTTCTCCTTTTACCTAAGGCTAATGCCCATACTGGTATGCTAGATTTTATCCTCTTCTGAATTCTCAGGGACCCAGCTCAGTTTTCCCTCCTCTCTAAATCTTCAGCTTCTCTTTCTTTACTGTCTTTTTCCCCATCAGCCTTTACCTTATTCAAATCTATACTACTCTAAAATAATAATTCTTCAACACTATGCCTTTTCTCATTTTCATTTTTGTCATAGCCAAGGTTTTCAAAGAGTTGACCATCCCAACTTATCCCCATTCACAGACGTACTCAACCCATTTCCAGCACTGTACTGAATAAAAAGCCAAGGTCCCTGAGTACCTCCTTGTTGCTAAGTTCAAAGAATACTTTCCAGTTCTGATCTTTTTTGATCTTTCTGAAACATATGACAAGGCTGGACATTTTCTTCCTTCTTAACTCTGTGTGGCCCTTGGATTTTATGAAACCACTCTTTTTTTTTCATTTCCTAATTTAAAATTTTTTTAAAAAAAATGGACTTTAGAGAGAGGGAAAGGGAAGGAGAAAGGAAGAAAAACACTGATGTGAGAGAGAAACATTAATCAGTTGCTTCTCATACATGTCTCAACCGGGGGATGGAACCCACAACCTAGGCATGTGCCCTGATCGGTTATCGAACCCAAGACCTTTCAGTTTATAGGATGACACTAGCCAGGGCCTATGACACCATTCTTTATTGGTGCTCCTCCTAACCATTCTGACTACTCTTCCTTAATCTGCACAGATTCCTTTTCTAGATGCCACCTATAAATACTGGTGTTCCCCAGGGTTCTGTCCATAGTCATTTTTTTTTTTTTAAGATTTTATTTATTTATTTTCAGAGAGAGGAGAAGGGAGAGAGAAAGAGCAATGTATGGTTGCCTCTCACATGGCCCTCACTGGGGACTGGCCCACAACCCAGGCATGTGCCCCGACTGGGAATCTAACCGAGACCCTCTGGTTCCCAGCCTGTGCTCAATCCATTGAGCTACACCAGCTGGGCCCATAGTCATTTTTTTTTGACTCTACATATTGTGCCTAGGTGATTTTACCTGTTCTTGAGGTTTTAACTATTGATGTTCTCCTAAATCTATTAATTCTAGAATTCTCTATCAAGTTCCAGATGCATAGACTGAACTGTCTATTTGATATTTGTACCTGTTCCTCCAAACTGTTCTTTTTCAAAGTTTTCAGCTAACTATACTATAACCAACCCAATTTCTTAAGCTAGAAACTTGATTATCATCACTAACCTCTTGCTCTCCCTCATATACCATCCAATTACCAAGTTCTACCTAGTCTTTCTATTTATCAAATATGTATTTTTCTTTATCTTGACTGATACTACCTTATTTCAGGCTCTAATTATGGTTCACATTGATTACTACGATAGCCTCCTAACTGGTTTTCATTTTTTCTTTTTAATGTAGTGGAAGCTATAAAAATGGTAACTAGGTTTTCTACTTTCAATCTTGTTCCTTTTGATTCATTCTCCCCACTACTAAGAGAGCAGAGTTGTTGTTGTTTTTTTTTAACTTTTTGGGGGTCACAATTCCTTTGAAGACTATGAAGATTCCTATGAAGTACTTTACAGAAAAATGCATATGCATAAATTCAGGTGGACTCTGAATTCCATCCGAGGACTTACACAAGCAATCTTTCTAAAATACAAATCTAGCCATTTTATTCCCCTGCTTAAAATTCATTAGTAGTTCCCCTGGCCTTCAGGATAGAGTCCACCTCTTAGTCAATCAAGCAATATTTATTGATGTCTTGCTAGTATTCCAGGTGCCAGGGTATACTTGAGGAATGTATAGCCTACGGAGAGTACAAAGACAAACAGAGTACACAAGTAAAAGATAATTTCAGCTACTCACAAAGGCTATGAATATAAAATGGAAAAATGTGGTAGTGACTCAGGAAGAGGGTGGGCAATGATGCATGAACTGTAAGAAAATACGATTAAAAAGAGGCAACTATATAAAGAGCTGTGGGAAAAGCATTTGAAGCCAAAGAATTACTAAAGGCAAAGCTTGAAGACTGCAAAGAGTTTGACATGTTTTTTTAACCTTTAAAAAAAATTAATTGAAAGAGAGAAAGAGAAAGAGCAAGAGAGATCAATTTGTTGTTCCACTTATTTATGCATTCATTGGCTGATTCCTGTACGTACCCTGACTGGGGGTCAAACCTGCAACTTTGGTGTATCAGGATGGTGCTATCCAACTAAGCTACCCAGCCAGGGCGAGCTTGACATGTTTGAGAAATGGAAAGAAAGAAGCTGGAACACAGTGAGCAAGAGGAAGATTGTGAAGTGCTGAGGTTGAAGAGCCTTGTCCCTAGCAGGTCATGTAAGGCTTAATAATCTATAGTTAAGACTTGTATTTCTTCTAAGATTAATGGGAAGCTATTTAAAAGATTTTAAATCAGTAACATGTTGGGATTAAAGGAAAAATCTTAGAAAGTCATTTTGGCTTTTAATACGTATGAATGCAGGAAGAGAGACCATGTAGGAAGGTATTGGAAAAGTGTTGACTAGAGATGGTAGTGGTTTGGACTAGGATGATAGCAGTGGAAATTGTGAGAAAGAGTTGGAGTTCAGGTAATTTTGGAAAATGGGCTAACAGGTTGTACTGGGGAACTGGATGGTTCCTAGGATTTTGGCCTAAGCAAATGGTAGTGTCCTAGGTAGCTAGCTTAGGTGGTGTCCTTTACTAAAAAGAGGAAAGCTGAGAGAGAAGATATTTGGGTTAGAGGAAAGCAATTATTCTGTTTTGGCTATACTGAATTTGAGATTTTTATTAGACATCTTTATAGAGACATCGAAAAGGCGTTTGAAGATAAAAGCTTAGGCTTACATATAGCTTTCTAGATGCATTTCTCACCACTGTCTCTCATGGGTCTCTTATGTCCCAGCTATTCTGAATAACATAAACTTTTTGTAGGCTGCCCCTCCTTTTTTGTATAAGCTGCTACTTCTGTCCAGTGATGAAGTAAGTTAAGCCTCAGAAAGAAGACAGCAATGGAGTTCATTCACTATTGCTGGCTAATATTTAATGAAGTTCATAATCCTACTATACTTCTCAACCTAGGAATTTTTAAAGTCTCTTGGTGCCTATCTTAGTGCTCTTTCTGGCATGCCTCAGGGTGAGGACTCCTCATCAAAAAGCCCCATTACCTCTTCGTTATTTGTGGTATGTTTTGGTCTCTTGGCCTTGGGCTCCCCAGTAGCAACATCCTCTGATGATCTCCTTCTTTTACCTTTCCCTGCCAAATAAAACAGTTGGAATAGTTAGGCATGCCATCTCATATGATGACAGGAAATGATCAAACGTGAGAGCAGATGTGTCCCTATTCCAAGGACTTTTGTAGCTGACTCTAGGTTAGAGTTGCTCAGAAGATGGAGTAGCTACAAGCAACTCACATAAATGATGAAGTTATCTGAAATTCAACATGTTAAAAAAGAAATTAATAACCTTAATCCTTCAAACTACTCCTATTCAATTGTACAATGGCACTGGAGAGCTAATTGTTGAGAAGCTGCTGTTGATATGTTGAATAAGGACACAAAGCGTTGTTTTTTTTAAGACCCAAAAGAAAAGGAGGAAAGATCTGCTCTAATGCTTCCTTTTACAGTGAATGGCAACATCATCCTCCCACATATGCAAATCAGACATGTAGAAGTCATTCTTGATACCTGTCTCCCTCACTACTTCTACATCTAATTTTTCAATGGTTTGTCTACATTTACTCTTGCTCCATCCTTTCTACACATAGAAAAATCTTAAAAAATGCAAATTAGATTATATCACTTCGCTGTTTAAAATCCTTTAGTGGTTTTCCTTTGCTCTTAGGATAAAGAACAAATACTCTATGAGGTCTTGTGTGATCTAGCCCCTGCCTGTCTCCCTAGCCTTACTCTCATGGCTCTCTTTCCTTTTTTCAACATGCTTTAACTGACCTTCTTTCACTTTCTCAAACACTCTTATTTTTTTCTCATTACATACTTTTCCTTTTGTCAAAAATGCTTATCCTTTGTACCCCTTTATACCTTACCTCTCTGGTTGGCTCCTACTTCTTCTTCTAATTTTATGTCAAATACCACTTTCTTAAAGAAGCATTTGTCCCAAACCCCCAGATAACTCTAGTCCTGTTACATATTTTCAAAACACCTCATGCTTTTCCTTCATAGTGTTTTCATAGTTTGTTAGTTATATGCCTATGTGATTATTTAATTAATGTAAGTCTCCTATACTAGCCGTAAGCCCCATAAAGGCAAAGACAATAAAGGTTTTTCATATCTACACTACAGTATCTGGCACAGAGTAAATACTTGGTAACTGCTCAATTGATTCATTCATGTAACGATCACTAGGAAGAATCCACAATTAGGACAAATCACAGTTACATGGGTCAAAATTCCTTACCTATCAAGCTCAGTTTAGGAACCAGGTACATGTCCTTTTCATTGATGACAAGAGTGGGGGCAGGTGGCAGTGGCCCAGGGTCTGAATTCTCAGTGGCATGAACCAAGGGGCAACGCTGCACAAAGTGTGTGTCTGCTAGTCGCACAAAAGTGCTTGATACCTCAGCATAGTCCATGGTCTTGCCATCTGTACAACAGGAGAAAAGAGGCAGGTGAGATGGCCTAAGATAGCTGACGGTCCGCTCCTGCAGCCAGCCAATTTATGCTTTTGCTAATAGCTATCGATACAGTACTAACCCTCCATAGTTTCTGTGAGCCGGTCTGCCACTTTCTTCACAAGAGCTGACATAGTCATTTTGCCATTCAACAGCAACTCCTCAACAATCAGCTCTCCAGTGTCATTGTACAGTGTTTTGGCAGTATAGATGTAACGGGGATACCTGAGCATTCGCAACACCCGGCTGCACTGGGCTTCGTATTCCACCATACCACGTCTATGCACTTGATATATCACCAAGTTATGTTGGATGAGGACACAAAGGGCTTTTTTTACCTAGATAACACCCAAAAGAAAGAGAGAAAAGATCTGAAGACACAGTTTATTATTGCTGGTAATTTTTGCCCAGCAGTTTACTAAGCATCAGGAGATGGCTGGATAAGAATCTCTGTGCTACCTTCCTCCTTCCATTGGAAGAGCTAATAAGAATCACACATCAATGGAAGAAATCAGGAAGATTCTTTGCTATGATGCTCATATTTCCTCTGATCTTTATCTTTCAAAGTACAATTTACTTTCCCTCTATTATTCTCATTCCTTAAAGGCAGTACTGAAATTCATAGACTCATTATGAAAAATGAGGTATGGCAAAGGAAGAGCAAAGGTTTGCTTAAGAAGCAACAATGAGCTAGGAACACTTTGAGAAGCAGAACCTTGGGGCCTACATCTCATCCTTTCCCCACAAATAATACTGTTCTGA
Organism: Micronycteris hirsuta; assembly: GCA_004026765.1. Lineage (NCBI taxonomy): Eukaryota > Metazoa > Chordata > Mammalia > Chiroptera > Phyllostomidae > Micronycteris > Micronycteris hirsuta. Next base: position 34,723 of record PVJI01008245.1, on the reverse strand, counting down.
TCCTAGAACAGGCTTCAAAGGTAGGTAAAAGAAACTGATGAAAATAAAAGCAACTTATATTATCCAAACATACCTGATCCAGTGATGTTCCCGTGTCATGGACAATTACTCTTATTGGTTGGCTGCCAGTTCTGATTAGGTGGACTCCAATTTTTTCCACGATCTCTCCAAAATGCTCTTGCAGCAACAAAGAACATAGTTTAATTTCTGCTTGAGTCATCGTACTAAGGAATCTCAGAGCTGTAATGGAATTAAAAAAACACTGTATACTGGGAAGTTTTTCTTTTATGTTGGGAGTAGAACTGCTAAGTATAAATTCATGTACTTTGTAGAGGGTGATTTGATATTATATATCAAAAGCCTTAATATTTTGCATACCTTCAACTTAATAATTTTGTTTTGGATACTCTGTTCTAAGGAAATAATAAAAAGATGCCACTGTAGTTCTCCTTAGAATACTAACACTAGAAACAACCTAATGTCTAACAGTAAGGAATTGATTCAATAATTATGATATACCCATACAATGGAATACTCCAAAATTTAAAATTACATATAATGTTTTAGCATAGAAAATTGTTCACTAAATAAGAGGGCTACAAAGCAAAATGTAGAGGAAAATTCAATTAAAAAATGTATGAATGAAAAAAGACTGGACTATACACCACATTTATTTTTATGAGATTGCGTGTGATTCTAATTTTCTTGAAAGATTGGGTGTAGATGGTTTTGCAATGTCACAGACTTTTGAGTCTACATTTCATTGTTTGGAAGAATTAAGGCCACTTCACAGCCTATTGGGAGTGAAAAGGCAGTGCCATTCCCAGTTCATAAAGGGAATGGCAGCTAGAAAACGAAATTAATAGGTAAAGGGAAGCTTCGCCAACAGGGTGTTTCAAATAGCACATGAGGTATGATGTTTGCAGGACGGTATCTAATTCTGAAAATTCTACTTCTTGACAAAGAAGATACAAACAGATCATACTACATAATTACTTGCTTTTTTTTTATCATCACAAGTGCTACCAAATATTGGTTTGTTCATTTATTTCTCCCAATTCCTCAGAAGCCAAGTCTTTGCCTCACAGCTTCAGCATCCCATCCACATGTCTTCAGGGAAGCATCCCCTGACCCTTTGCCATTTTCGAAAAGGCCTTCCAAGGAGCTTGGTTCTATAGCTCTTTACTCCCTGCACGCAGCACGTCCCCAGATCGGAACTGGGTCCACTGATCCAGAGACAGGGCCGCCCTGTTCAGACAGCGTTTTCCACTAACCTCTGGGTCACTGCAATCTAACACCGCCAAGTTCCCCACCAAGGGTTCGTGCGGCTCCCTCTAGCCGCCGGGGCAGAGTGGGAGCACTTAGCTCTCTCTCGCAAGACGGACAACAAGGAGGATCCGGAAAAGAGAAACGTGTAGGCCACTCTATCCCAGATTTTCGGTGGTTTCCGGGGACGCTCTTTCTTTCCTCTCGCTGGGAGGTTGGAGGACTAGCGAGGGACTGTCGGAAGAGCGGGAGGCAGACTTTCTGTTTTGTGCCGCTTTAGGTGCAGGAGGCGGGTCTTGGGGTCGCCAACTGCGCTGCCGCCTTTTTGGGCCAGGTCGACTCACTTGACTGACGGGCTCCGGAGCGGCGGAGAGTACGGAGGCAACAGCAGCGGCAGCAGAGGCGAGAGGTAGTGGCCTGGCGAGGGACGGGCCACCTGCCCTCTCGGACCGCCGCGGCGGAAGAGAAAAATGGCGGAGGCCTCGGCAGCCGGGACGGGCTCCGGCGCCGCCCTCGCGGCGCACAGGTTTTTCTGCCACTTTTGCAAGGGCGAAGTCAGCCCCAAACTACCGGTAAGAGCCCTGTGACCTCTGCACTCGGGCATCGTTGTGGATTCCTCGCCTCTAAGTCCTGGAATGGGATTTAAGCTTCCTGCACCTCCCTGAAATCGGTTTCCCAAATACTGCTAACCACCATTCTTTGGTCGCTGGCCCCAGACCCTGGGCGTCTGGGCCCTGGTTTCCTAACTTCCCGAACCCCCACTCCTCCCACGCTCCACCTGACCCCTTCTTTCTTTACCTCCTTCCTCCATCTTTTTTTCTTTTTTAGCAGGTTCTTCCCTGAAAACTCTCCCCTCAATTTTCTTTCACTCTTCTTCACCTTGGTTCCTTCTTACGATGACTCTCCACCCCACTACATTCTTTCCGCTGTTGCTTCACACCTTCCTTTATTTCTTTTCCCACTTTCACCAGAACTACACCACTTCTCTTCTAAAGTGAATCAAAATAGCGGATTAATGATGGTCCCTTTTGGGTCGTCTCTAGGGAAGAAAGAGAGCACAGAAACAGAGGGTGGAAGGTAACTGCGGCGGAGGATTTTGTCAGTGGTTTTCCAGGGTTCTTGTGAAAGTGAAAACAGTGTACTTACGACTTGCAGTTGCCTGCACTCCCTACTACTATTGAAGGAAACGGTTTTAGGAAGAAGGCAGGACAGACTGTTTCAACTTGTCATGCTGCCAGGGTCTTCAGCACCATCTTCCTTATCAGCCCCTCTCCCTCATTCTGTCTTTACCTAATGAAAAGATCCAGGGCAAAATGCAACTGCATCCTCTGACATAAATTGGTTTTCACCAGTTTCTGCTAGACTGTTAACCCGTAGAGAGGTAGTGTTATGGTTGTGAAGAGAGTGCTTCTGCAGCATGCTAGCAAAACCTTGAAGCTGTTTGGTGTTGGGTTATGGCTACTGCGGGGAGACCTACCCCGGAGAATGTGAATCCTTTGGCCAACCATCTTTAGGATTAGTTATGATGGTATAGCTTAGCAGTATAAAGGTTCAGTTTTAAGACAGGGTGGCTACCAAAAACTTAACTATTTACAATGTCTCAGATAGTATCTATGAGAAGGCTTTCCAAAGCGTGAATGTAGGTCTTATTTCTTAGGAACAAAAATGGAGTCTGTGAATAAGCATCTAAAGGGCATTTTAACCATATCACCTAAAAGTTGTGCTTTTTCAGGCTTTTATGGCATTTTCTTTCCTTTCTACTCATAGTCAATTTCATCTTATGAAACAAAAATTTTTAACTTAGATGGCTGAAAATCTTTTTTAAAAGAAAGGGTTTATTAGGCCACTACTGGCCAAAAAGAAGACTGGTCTTTGGGTGTGAAGTCTAAATCACCGGCTTGGTAGGAAAGACATGTCCGTTGTCTTGAGGTTTGCAAGCATTTTTATACATCAAGAAGATGTAAGCCGGCTGAAATTATTTACATTAACTATAGGCAAAGAGGTGGGAGAGGGTGAAGTGGAGCCAGCTCTGGGGTAGGCACAAAATCTGCAAAAAGAGATGTCCCCTCCTGTGGATTGGCTGTGGGCCACAGTCTGGAAAACCCACATGTAAACAAGAAGTGGAGGCTCCCGGAGTGCCATGGTGCCTGGCTAGGATTATTGGGGAAATAGCCACCTGCATATTAATATGAAGTTCCAACAGGGAATGGGAGGAATGTGAGCAGTCTTCTTTGAGAGCTGGTCCACAGCTATTAACAGGCTAATTGTTCTGTCACTTTCTCTCACTCTCTGGCCTCTGTAATTTTAATTTAGAGCATCTCAGAATTTTCTTGTCATTCTACATGTTACTTAGTTTTGCTTGCCTATTCAGGCCCTTGTGCACTTTGCGGCATATTTTAATGCTCAGAAGAGCAGGTGCCTTGGTTGGGTTTTTTTTTTTGTTTTGTTTTGTTTTTTTTTTTTGGCTTAATTTTTTTCTCAGTGGACATCAGAGCTTCTGGACCTCTCCTACCACAAAGAGGGAGTCAGGAATGTCCACATATGGTTGAATGTGATGCCTTGTTGAACATTGTGGCCTTAGCTCTTCTGTTCTTCCCTCCACTCCCAACACCCCTGGAAGGTGAAGCTCTTTTTAAATTATAGTTGACAAACAGTATTATATTAGTTTCAGGTGTACAACAGTGATCTGATATTTACATACCTTCAAAATGATCACCACAAAAAGTCCAGTATCCATCTGCTACCGTTCTTAGCTCTTCTGGTCCTTTAAGTTGGTCACTTATGTGTTTTTTAGGGTAAGAAAACAGTCTTAACTTTCCACAACTTATATCTTTTGTTATTACCACCAAAAATCCTCACTACATAGAGCTCTTGAAATAATTTGAAGGGATAATTTGAAAGACTTATTAAGTAAGGATTAGGTATTTTTCTAAGCCTTAATTTGATGCCTAGAGGCATCACATAATGTGTGATGCCTGATTTATAAATTAAAGTCTAACACAAATATGACAGAATACTTATACATACAGGGTTCTCAGCTGGATGCCCTGAAGGCAGTACCTAGGAATATGGCCTCACAATTTTGTTGGAAAGATAAGACAAACATGGAAAAGTTAATGTAAGGTGAATAAAGATGGATAACATGTGCTTTAGAATTCAGAGAAAGGGAGATAATGGTGGCTTTGGGAGGTCAGGGAAAGAGTGAGAGATGGGTTTTAAACTGAGTTCTGCAGGACAGGTAGAATTCAGACTGAGGAGAACAGCATAGATTGAGGTAGGAAAGGAAGAGTGATTTGAGAAAGGAGGGAGAAGCATTTAGAGAATCGGTATGCATTTTTTTAGGAAAATGTGCAGTGAGGTCAACAGTAGAGTTTTTATTCCTAGATAAGCCAGTGAGTTTCATCTTGTTTCATGGCCATTTCTATACCCTTAACCCAGATTGTCATCTTGAAAATGTTCGTTATAAGAATGACCAATATTTAATTGTGACCAACAGTAAGTGGCTGGTTTAGTACAAATCTGCCTCTGGTACTGAAAAACCAGTTCAAACACTGGTAACTCAGTATGATTATTATATATATAGGGCAACATTGGAAAGTTTTTATCTGATCCTCTCAGATAAAGGGATAAAAGTTTTCATTTAGAAAGAAGACATGAAATTTTGGGAAACCATGAAGGGAATTTTAAAATGAAAGTAATATTCAGTAGTGCTGTTATCTGTAAGGTTTCAAAAGAGTGTCTGTTCTACAAGTGAGTATTGGTTTAGAAATTTTCTGTATTTAAGAGTGTTTTCCTATTTACAGTGAAAATAATTTCAGTAAAATTTAGTGAGTGCTGAACCTGGACTTTAAAATAAGAGGCTTTGATTATGTGGTCTGAAACACTAGGGCTTAAATTTTATGTATGGTTGAGTAAATGTATATGTTTTGGTCATCAGATAATAGAAGAAATTAAATGAAAATAATTTTATTTTCAAAACACGAGAAGCTTCCACCTTATTTAACTATTCTATTGAGAGACAATGTGAAGTCAGGACTGATGGAGTTTCTATGTTATGTTGAGGGCTAAGTGGGTAGTACCACAGAGGTATTATTTGATTATCTAGCATTGATCTGGTTCTGTATAGTAGTTGCTTATTAAATATTTCTTGAGTGAATAAGTGGTATAATGAGTTCTATATCCAGTAACTTTATTTGAAAAGTAGTGACTTTAGCATTGTGAGATCTAAAGGCATCAGTGGTACAAAATTTGGTGCTACCACATGAAGTTTGAATATACAGTGTCAGTAAATGTGTTCCCTGCAAGGATCTAGAAATAAGAAATATATATTTGTATGCGTAGAGGCTCATTCTAGTCTTAATTCTCCTGATAGACATATATATTGTATATACTGGGGAAATCTGTAGGACTTTTTCAGTATGGGGAAGAATAAAATCTTAAACTCACTGCAGATGAAATTTCTTGTATTTTGGGGGGAAGTACTGATTGGGTACTGACACTCCATGTTTCTTTATGTTTAGTTGGCTTTTTATGACCTTACTGTTCAGGGAGAGGTCAAAAAGGGCCATCTTAGAAGAGGAAAGGTGTGGATTGCTGCTTATTCTCTGTAGTCAAGTTAGAAGGGGTCTAAAAATAATAAGCCTGTGGATGCTGAGTTCTTGTTCAGCTCTCCGCAGCTTAATAATGAACAGTGAAGGAAATAGCGTAGAGCAGTTGTTTCTCAGCCAAGGGCAGTTTTGCTCTACAGGAGATACTTGGCAATGTCTGTAGACGTTTTTTGTTGTCAAATAGGGGTTGATTCAGGCAAAGTGTGTAAAGTCAGGGATACTGCTAAACAGCCCCCAACATCAAAGGGTTATTGGGCCCAAAATATCAGGAGTGCTAAGGTTGAGGAACTCTGGTGTAGAAGGATGAAGTAGGGATAGTCATTGTCATCTTAAGTCAGTGTTGCTTAAGGTTTTGTTCTAATATGACTTTGACTTCTAATTTTGGGATCCTGATGAGAATTTTCAGTAAACTAATGAGAGCATGTAATTTTAGCCAAAGTCCTGATGGGGAAGGGATTGTTTAGAATAGTGCTTAGTGGCTGCTATTCCATTTATAGCAGTGACTGTTGGGGTCACTTTATCTCCTTGTGGTTACTGAGACAGGAGGAATTGGATCACTCCTCTTAAGTTACACATTGTAGGACAAATTCTGAAAGAGAAGTATCCAAATTTTTTTGTCAGTTGGGAATTGAGATGGTAACATGCATTTAATATGCAGGAAATTCTAGTTTGAAAATAAAGCAAAAAGCAGACAACATGCCTAATTTTTAGTTTTCATACAGCTCATCTTAGCATGAATCAAGTTTTACTTGCTGTGTTTCTCTTATACCTCTTAGACATGTAACGAGCACAGGAGATTTTGTGGTTAAACTTTTAGTTTCTCAGAAGTGTTGGTGGAGAGGGTGAATTAAAGTTACCAGTCCTGGCCCTGGCTGGTGTAGCTCAGTGGACTGAGTGCTGGCTTGTGAACCAGAGGGTCATTGGTTCGATTCCCAGTCAGAGCACTCCCAGTCAGCATGCCTGGGTTGTGGGCCAGGTTCCCAAGTAGGGGGTGTGCTCAGAGACAACCACACATTGATGTTTCTATCCCTCTCTCTCCTTCCCTTCTCCTCTAAAAATAAATAAATAAACTCTTTAAAAAAATTAAAAAAAAGGCAAAATTGTATTTAAAAAAAAGTTATCTGCCCTTGCTCTGATACTAATTCTTCATGTGACTGGTGCCAAGTCATCGGTTTATTATGGTATGTCCTACTGTAAAATGATACTGAGATGCCCTTATTGGAACATTGACTGATGGGCATTAAGAGAAATGGACCTATGTCATCTCTGATTGAAAGGTAGTGTAGAAGTGAGCCATCCTTATTTGTAGAGAAATAAGGCCTTTACTATAATTGAAATATTTCAGATAGTTCTTATAGTTTCACATACAGAAGTTTAGGTTAGATTATGAAGAATTTTAAAAATCTTTTTTTAAGTTCAGTTGTTAGCAGTTCAGAGTTCCTTAAAGGTGTCCAGAGGAATGTATGCCAAATGTTGTTTCTGGTGATTTTTAAACTAGGCACACTTTTCTTGTATGTTAAATAGGTTTTCTAACCCCATTTCCCCGAATAGGCAGTTTTGTTGTTCTTGAAAATCTGTCAAAATAGGTAATCTCTCTCCTTGATAATTTCAGCTAGTGTTACAGGGCGGTTCTTCATAGATGAAGTATCTTTACTTCCTTGCTGCTTACTTCGATGTGCAGATTTGACTAGATATTAAACCTACAGGACTATTTTCTAGAAAGGGTTCCATTATTTTTACTTTTCACCATGCTTAGAATTTACTTTCTCGAAAGAAAAAAAAAATCCCATAGTTACATGCCCTTTTCTGCCTTTTTCTGGGTTAAACTGATACCTGCATGTATCCAACAGTGATGCTGATCTCCTAGGCTGGAGGTTCTTAAACCTATCCAACCCCGTTCCCTATTTTTATAATAAGTATTTTCAAATAGTTCCTTTAGTGAAAGGAAATTCATAGGCAATACAACTTTTCTACACATACGATTTTTGAAAAATTAACCAGCTGTAAATAAAGAAAAAAATAATTTATGACAAAATAACATACATTGCAATCTGTAAATACTTGGGTGCCCATAAAGGGAAGATATCTACTTTGTAGTAGATACTGGCACCAAGCATAGACATTACAGCTACCTGAGTAGACTGCTGTAAGGGTGTTTGCAACATAAATACGATGATGGGCAAACCACCAGAATGCTGAATAATTCTTGGGTACAGATAAAGTATTAGGTTGGCCAAAAAGTTCATTTGTCTTTTTCCGTAAAATAAAAGACAGATTTTTCATTTTTACCAATAGCTTTACTGATTTGGGTATTTTGAGTATGTTGGCTATCTCCCACGTGGCAGAACTTTGATTGTTCTCAATTTCCTGATTGATTTGATCGCTATCAACTGCAACTGGTCTACCAGACATTGGAGCATTGTCCAATGAGAAATCTCCAGCACAAAACTTCGGAAACCACTTTTGATTCATTCAATCAGTCACAGCACCTTCTCCATACATTGCATAAATCTATATTTGCATTTCAGTTGCATTTTTTACCTTTTTTGAAATAAAGCATAATGTGCCAAAAATGTTGCTTGTTTTCTTCCATATTCAGTATTAAAATGGCTACACAAAAATTCACCAGTTTGGTAAGTTTCTTTTTAAATGCATGCTATTAGGGCAGTTGTCACAATAAAGTAACAAAATTGTTTCAAATGAAGTTAAAGACAACTAAGTGCTACTAGAGCCATCTTACCAAAAAACCAGAACTTTTTGGTCAACCCAATATAATTTTCTCTCACTTTATTCAGTAGTTGTTTTTCTGGACATCTAGTGCATATTAAAATCATGCAGAAGGACTTGGTGTTTATTGTAGAATGGAGTTAGATCCTAGGCTTTGATAATTACAAAGATATTTTTATCTACTTAACTGTCCATGTGAAGTTTAATAATAGAGACATTTTATTGTGCTAGAGTTTTCTATGCTTTCCTGGCTTCTGCACATTAAATGTCATTAGCATTCTTACTATTTTTTATTTTCATTTTTAGAGGGGGGCGGAGAGAGGAAGAGAAACGTGGATTTGTGAGAGAATCCTGGATTGGTTGCCTCCTGCGTGCCCCTAACTGTGGACCTGGCCTTAACAACATTAAAGTAATAAGCACTGCCCAGGCATGTGCCCTGACCAGGAATTGAATGGCAACCTTTTGGTTTGCAGGCCAGTGCTAAGTCCACTAAGCCATACCAGCCAGGGCTTTTTTTATTTTATGGTATTTTTAGTACCATTCTTTTAAGATTTTATTTATTTACTTTTAGAGAGAGGGGAAGGGAGGGAGACAGAGAGGGAGAGAAACAGCAATGTATGGTTGCCTCTCACATGGTCCTCACCGGGGACCCGGCCCGCAACCCAGGCGTGTGCCCTGACTGGGAATCGAACCAGGACCCTCTGGTTCCCAGCCCGCGCTCAATCCACTGGGCTACACCAGCCAGGGCTTTAGTACCATTCTTAACAGCTTTGACAACGAAAACTCTTCAATAGATGTACAAAAGAAGATTGTATTGTCCTCATTGAAAATGCCTTCTAGTCTTACAGGAAAAACATTTCCTCATTTTATTATTCACTCTTAATTTCTCTTATTATTCACTACTTTAGCGCATATTGAAAGGTTCAGTCTATGTCCTTTTACTTGGTTTACTTTTCCTTTAGATAATTTTTCCCTTATGCCTTTAAATTTCTCACTTCCTCACTATTCTTATTGCTACTTCTTTTTCCATGAGAGTTTAGAACTGTGCCTGGTACACAATATTCAATAAGTATTTGTTGAATGAAGAAATTGTATTTGTAGGCTTTTTCTTCTTGCCACTTTCTGCTTTTGTACATGTTGAAAATCATGGGGAGGGGTACTGCGGATTCCATCCCGCAAAATCTGTGGTGACTGTGACCGAAACATGAATGAATCTCACACAGAGACACGCATGGAAAAGGAAATCCAGTGCCACGTACCCTTCCCTTATGTACCCTTCCCTTATCGTGGGAGAGGGCCACTAGCGTAGCTTAGCCCAGCTTTTTATTAGAGGCTTCAGGATCCATTCGCATCAGAATGGCCTTCATTAACTATGCGCAGAGCTTGGATCTAAACTTAGGTGGTAAAGATACATCAAAAGGGGGAAGATATGTGGGCTGATTATCCAGGAAGGTAAACATTGTGACAGGAGAGATCCTTGGGCATTCATTAGTATAAGCCCCTTGATTCCAGGGTAAGAGACTCAGCAAGGCAGTAAATTTTAAGAAATATCTTAGCCAAATTTCCCTTCAGAGAATTCCTTTCCACGGTCATGGATTTACGCATGCCGGCTTGTGAGATTTTTTTCACGCAGAGACCTTGCTCATGCGTGATCCCGGAGCTACGCTTTTCCGTGCGTGGGAAAAGAATCTCTACAGAGGGGTACTCATTTTTGTAAAACAAAAAATAAAAGGTTGGCTCACAGTAGTGGTCTAATGGACTGCAGGGTTGGAGTCTCCTGTTTTTGTATATGACTTTGTTTTTATTATATATTTGACAGCTTATAAGCAGAGGCGCTTCCTATAGTTACTTCCTCTCCAGATGAACAGCTGACTGGCTTCTTAAGCAAAATTATTTCAGTAATCATTTGTAACAATTTGTTGAATGGAATTTAGCTGCTTCTAGTAAATTTGCTGTAATTTAAGTGGCAGTCTGAGGTACTTTATTCTCAGACTAATATATAAAGCTCTTGGTTCCCTGATTGTAATTTATAGTGTCAATTACTAGGTTCTGATCTTGTCATATGTTCACTATTGAGTGTTTAGAGGTATTAATGTTTGTAGTTAAGGATAAGTTAGGTTGAGGAATGGAAATTTTGTGCCTTGAACTTGCTGGTTTGAAAAAAAATTATACTTCGATTGCCTATGTAGTATGAAACTATAATGGTACATTTATTGAATGCTTTTTGTTTAATATGTAAAAGGAAAATTCAGCAAGTTAGCTTTCATTGCTAATTTATTAATTTGCATATTTTAGATTAGAAAGTGGTTGAAAGTAACATAAATGAGACTCATGAGTGTTTGATTTTACTCATCACTGAAATTATTGGTTTATTATTCTATGTCAGGTATAGTTGGTGACTAAATGAGGGAGAGGCTTGTTTTAATATTATACTGCTATTGTATTGTAATATACAATATTAGATGAAGAGATTTAGTGTTCCCAAAGTTTTTCATAGGATAGCAGTATAACAGTCTGTCTTATTCTACAGCACATGTGCTATAAATAGTTTCAGAGGTATGTCTATTTCTGGAATTCCTGAGTGAAATTGAGTCTGGATATTTTCTTTGAGGACATATATTCTGTGTTTTGAAGTGTATAGCACTTTGAAATTGTTTATGCTTGTTAAGAATATTAAAGTAATAGGCACTGCCCTAGCTAGTGTGGCTCAGTTCGTTGGAGTGCCTTGTAAATGAAGGGCTGAGGGTTCAGTTCCCTATCAGGGCACGTGCCTATGTTGCAGGTTTGATCCCCGGTCCAGGTGCATATTGGGAGGCAACTGGATTGATGCTTCTCTCTCCCTTTCTTTATCATCCCTTCTTCTCTCTAAAAGTAATGAAAAAATGTTGCCCTGGCTGGTGTAGCTCAGTGGATTGAGCACAGGCTGGGAACCAAAGGGTCCTGCCTGGTTCAATTCCCAGTCAGGTCATATGCCTGGGTTGCAGGCCAGTCCCCAGTGAGGGCCATGTGAGAGGCAACCATACATTACTGTTTCTCTCCCTCTCTTTTTCCCTCCTGTCCCCTCTCTCTAAAAATAAATAAATAAAATCTTTTAAAAAAATAGAAAATAAAAGTAATGAAAAAATGTCATTGGGTGAGAATGAAAATAAATAAGTAAATAAAAAGTAAAATAAGCCCGGCTGGTGTAGCTCAGTGGATTGAGCGCAGGCTGGGAACCAGAGGGTCCCGGTTTGATTCCCAGTCGGGGCACATGCCTGGGTTGCGGGCCAGGTCCCCGGTGGGGGCCATGTGACAGGCAACCATACACTGCTCTTTCTCCCTCCCTTCTCCTCTCTCTGAAAATAAATAATAAATAAATAAAAAAAAGTAAAATAAGAGATACTAGATCATGCAGTAATATCAGTAGTCTATTTTCATCCGTTCAATAACTGTTGGTGCCTATTATATTCCAGAAGCTGTTCTAGTACTTGGGCTGTGTTCAGGAAGAAGAGATTCATAAATGTTGGGGAAAATGAGTAGTGGAATTAGGATTTAAATATTTTCTGCTCCTTTTGACTTTGTGTTTAAACATTGAAATAAGGTAGCTATCTCAAGATTAGAGCAAATGCCTCTTTGCCCATGTTAGGTCTGAGCTACGTTTAAAAATGGTAGGAAAGGGCCCTGACTGGTGTAGCTCACTGCATTGAGTGCGGGCTGGGAACCAAAGGGTCCTGTTTCGATTCCCAGTCAGGGCACATGCCTGGGTTACAGGCCAGGTCCCCAGTGAGGGCCATGTGAGAGGCAACCATACATTGCTGTTTCTCTCCCTCTCTTTCTCCCTCCTTTCTCCTGTCTCTAAAAATAAATAAATAAAATCTTAAAAAAAAATGGTAGGAAAGGGCTTTCAGAATAAAGAAACTGGCTGCAAGCTGTGGAACTAATCATAAGCCCTTTCTTATAGGTGTTTTATTTTATTTTAGTAATTACATATAAATGGTATAGCACTATAGGGAAAAAGTTTTAATTTTTAAACAAATTATTGAATCATTCAAGGGCCTTAGTTTTCCTTTTCTGTAAAATTAGTTATGTTTATTACCATCTTTGGTCTAGTGAGCTTTTGGGTATTTTTGGATTTTGTGTAAGGGAATTTTGTTCTGTAGTTCACTGAATTATCCTTACTGGGATTTAAATTTTACTTTTGAAATGAATCTCCTTCATGAGTTATAAACTTTATTTTCTTGTTTTACTATATAATGAACAATCTTGAGAAAATTAGGATTGAGGACATCATATTGCAAAGCAATACCTTCTTAATGCTGGTAATGTTGATTGAATAAATTAAAACCTCATTTTTTGGGAAGACTTGGAATTTAGTGGCAGGTAAATTTGGCCTGTAATAATTTCCTTTTCAGGACTATTTTATAAATACCTCTCTTTGTTTCTTTTAAAGTTCTATTCTGTTAACTCACTATATTCTTACTTTGTAATTGTCAGTGGCTACTTTCATTAATTCAGTTTGTATATTACCTTTCCTGACCTGACTGTCCCTGAAGTGAATTAGATCATACTTTTACTAGACAGGCGCTTTAACCAACTAAGCAAGGGCTAGATCATACTTTTAAAGTTCTCTTATCTCATTGACAGAGAGGTGTACTAGAATCCCAAGTATGATATGGTATACATCAGAGGCTCTGGAATTGCTCTGTGGGCACATGGTAGAAAGGACAACACTAAGTTATTTAAAATTCTGTTCTAAAGACCTGTTCTTTATTCCTTTTTAAACTGATACTGTAACATGAAATGATACTGATAGGTGGTGATTTTTAAAAAGTATTTTTTACTTGGCAAAATAAAGTTGAAAATCCGATATGGGTTCCTAATGTTTTAATTTTAAAATTGAACTGCTTTGTGGAATCTAAAAGTCTAGAGATCAGTGTTCTCCTGTTATGACACAGAATAGCATATAATGGTTCTTAAAAAATCTGTCAGTAAAGTAGCATGCTTAATGTGATTGTTTATTCCAGCTTTTCCCAGATTGATTGATTGATTGATTGATTTTCTGAACAGCTCACTGATTGATAAAAATTTTGTGGAATATGGCTTAAGAAATGCTCCACATTCAAATTCCTTAGAAGAATTTATTTATTTATTTATTTTAAAGATTTTATTTCTTTCTTTTCAGAGAGAGGAGAAGGGAGGGGAGAAAGAGCAATGTATGGTTGCCTCTCACATGGCCCTCACTGGCGACCTGGCCTGCAACCCAGGCATGTGCCCCGACTGGGAATCGAACCGGGACCCTCTGGTTCCCAGCCTGCGCTCAGTCCACTGAGCTACACCAGCCGGGCCCTTAGAAGAATTTATTAGAGTCTATAATTTGTTGAAACCTTATGTTCCAGGCACTTTTTAAAAGATAAACATTTTTTAAAATGATTTTATTTACTTACTTTTAGAGAGAGGGAAAGGGAAGGAGAAAGAGAGGGAGAGAAACATCAATGTGTGGTTGCCCCCTACTTGGGAATTTGGCCAGAAATCCAGGCTTGTGCCCTGACTGGGAATCGAACCCAGAACGCTTTGGTTCACAAGCCAGCACTCAGTCCACTGAGCCACACACTCGCCAGGGCTCTAGGCACTTTTTTATTGATGAAGTGGCTTGCCCAACATTACACAGCTGGTTTGTTACTCTATTTCCAGTCTAGTTTTGTTTAACTTCAGGTTTATTGCTTTTAACCCCTTAGGGTATTCTGAAGCATTGCGCAGTTCTTATTTAGAGGCTAAGGATTTAAGATTAGGACATTCACAGCAGTTTGTGTTATGTGCCTTTACTTCCCTAAGTGTGATTTTACCAGAATATTTACTTTATGCGTAATTTCATTGACTTTTAATCCCAGGTTATTTATCTTTCCCTACTCAGCAGCACAGTGCTTGGATTGTAGAGTTTAGAATATACCTGCTACTGCGTGAATGAATGTTGTCAGTTTGTGAGAAGATTCTATCAGACTAAGCTGAAGGTAAGATGATAAAATTTTCCTTCAGACTGTGGTGCTATACATCAGTGTGTGAAACAAAGAACTTTCACAGCTGAAAGTTTTTCTTAAAGAAGGGTTTTATTGAGCCATCCTGCAACCTAGGTAGGAATATGTGCCCTGGCTGGAGAGTGAGCCCACAACGTTTTGCTACGGAATGTTGCTACAACCAACTGAACCACCCAGCCAGGGCAATTATTTACTATTTTATGTCAGTGCCCTTCTTGATGCCTTTACTCTGAGCAAAGAACACTGACTAAATCTTTCCTGGCTATATTATGTTGTGTGAGGTTAACTTTTTCTCTGATAATTCTTGTAGTTTAGTCTTTGTTTTTCTTAGGAAAATTGGCTTCTTGTCCATCTATTTGATCAAGCTTATATCAAGTAATGCTTTGTCCTGTGACCTCATTTTCTGCTTTGCTACACAATGAGCCAAAGAAGGTTGGTTGATTATACACTCCTGTTTGGACTCCCTGATAATGTCAGTGTTCCGTCATGGCCTGGAATGAAGGAAAAAAATAATGAAGGTTGTGAATGTTACTATTTTTAGGGAGTGAGACCATAAATATCAAGGCAGTTAGGGCTTGAAACTGAATCACAGCTCTTCAAAGAGTCTTTTAAATTGTAAAGGTATCTTTATATATTAAAACTGTGGCCTAATGTTTTCTTTCTTTTTTTCTTTACTTTGGCCTTTTATTTTTACTTATTTCCTTTGATTCAAGCTGGCCGTCAGTCACTTAGCACCCTGACCTACCTACCTCGCTATCTTTGCTTAATCATTAAGTGCTCAGGACAAGGAGGTTTTGGTCCGCATTAGTAGTCTTTCTTTTAAAAACATATTGTTTATGCTATTACAATTGTCCCAAATTTTTTCCTATTGTCCCCCCTCCATTGAGCCCGCCGTACTGACTCAGGCAATCCCCACCCTATTGTCCATGTCCATGGGTCCTGCATATATGTTCTTTGGCTCTTCCCTGTGCTGCAATTTACATCCCCATGAGTATTCTGTAACTGCCAATTTGTACTAATTAATCCCTTCATCTTTTTCACTCATACTCCCATCTCCCTCCCATCCGGAACCGTCAAAACATTCTTTGTATCTGTGATTCTGTTTCTGTTTTTCCTGTTTGTTTATTTTGTTTTTTAGTTTCAGTTATTGATATTTTTTGTTGCCATTTCCTTCGTATTTTTGATCTTCTTCTTAAAGAAGATACTTTAACATTTCATATAATACTGGTTTGCTGATGATGAACTCCTTTAGCTTTTTCTTGTTTGGAAAGCTCTTTATCTGCCCTTTGATTCTAAATGATAGCTTTCCTGGGTAGAGCAATCTTGGGTGTAGGTCCCTGCTTTTCATGACTTTGAATATTTCTTGCAAATCCCTGCTAGCCTGCAAATTTTCTTGTGAGAAATCAGCTGACAGTCTAATGGGAATTCCCCTGTAGCTAACTAACTGCTTTTCTCTTGCTGCTTTTAACATCCAATCTTGTTTTTAACATTTGGCATTTTAATTATAATGTGTCTTGGAGTGGGCCTCTTTGCATCCATCTTGTTTGGGACTCTGTGCTTCCTTGACTTGCATGTCTGTTTTCTTCACCAAGTTAGGGAAGTTTTCTTTCATTATTTTTTTAAATAGTTTTCCAATTTTTTTCTCTTTCTCTTCTTCAGGCACCCCTGTGATGTGAATGTTGGTGTGCTTAAGTCGTCCCACAGGCTGCTTACACTATCCTCATTATTTTGGATTCTTTTCTTTTTGCTGTTTGATGGGTTGTTTTTTGCTTTCTTATGTTCCAAATCTCTGATTTCATTCTTGGCTTCATCCGCTCTACTGTTGATTCCCTGTAAATTGTTCTTTATTTCATTAGTGTACTCTTCATTTCTGACTGGGTCTTTTTTGTGCTGTTGAGGTCCTCACGAGTTTTCTTGAGCATCCTTATAACCAGTCTTCTGAATTCTGCCTCTGATAGATTACTTTTCTCCATTTTGTTTGGTTCTTTTTCTGGAGTTTTGTTCTGTTCTTTCATTTTAGCAGTGTTTCTTTGTCTCCTTATTTTGGCAGCCTCCCTGTGTTTGTTTTTATGTATTAGGTAGAGCTACTATGTCTCCCAGGCTCGATAGAGTGGCTTAATGTATTCAGTGTCCTGTAGTGTCACTTAAACCACTTATAGTGGTTTAGTGGCACAGCCTCCACTATTACCCAAGCTACACCCACTGTGTGGGCTCTGTATACCCTCCTGTTGTGGTTGAACCTTGATTGCTTTTGGCTTATCGAAGGTCAGCTACCTCCTGTGTTTTGTCCGGGGTCACATGACATTAACTAGAAAGCAGTCCTCCGATGGCTGGTACTTGTGCTGGGCTTGGAGGTACCCAGGAGAGGCCAGGCTGTGAACCATGGCTGGCTATTGCTAGTGCTGGGCCTGGGGCAACTTAGGGAGAGGTATGGGGCTAGCTGAAGCCAGATGCTACTTGTTTGAGACAATTTAGGAAAATCTGAAGCATGGACCAAGACAAGCCAGTCATATGAAAAAGCCAGGGAAATAGCTTGGGTGGGTCTGAAAGTTGGGTGGGGCAGAGCCTCAGGAAATCACCAGGGTGAGGCAAACAGTGTGAGGCAGGTTTTGGAGTCTCAGCTTTGGTACCCGCATGCTGGCTCTGTGTGGGGAGGACTCAGAAAAGAAACAGTGGCCTCTGCCAGCACTTCTGTCTGGGAGAAAGCTGCACCACAGCTCTCGCCCTGATGTTGGAACATTATTTCCTCCCTGTATGTTTTGGCACCTTTTAACCTGCTGCCCCTGTGCTGGAGCTCAGAGAGAGTGAGGTTGTATAAGTAAGTCTCTGCTCTAGTTTTATAGATGGAGAAACAGGTCTTCACAAAGACTGTGAAGGTAATGATGGAACTGGGAATATAACTCAGAAGTCTTATTGCCTTGCTTTGGAGTTCACTTGCTTTTGAAAAGGAAATGTAACTTGGACTGAAAAGGGATAATCAAAGGGGATTATGGGAAAGTCTCTAGAAAAAAACAGAGTCTTTGACCTAGAGATGTTGTTAACAGAGCAAGGGCGGGGACACCCAATGATTCCCCAACCCCTCACCAGGTTCGTTATGCCCGCCGCCAATGGAAAGACGTCTCTCAATGCCAGAGACTGGTGAAAAGGAAAGGAATTATTTATTTACAAGTTATACAGGCTTGGAGTAATGACTTAAGGTCTTTAAAATACTAGAGTTCTTTGGAATATCTGTTCTCTAGAATACCCACAAATGCACACAGTCCTTCCTTCTCCCCTTTGCCCAGTCCAGGGTACTGTATCTCAGGGAAAGAAGTAGAAGTCCGTGATTTAGGCAGACCCTCAGTTCCGAGACCGTCCTCTGTGTCGTCACCACGATCTCCAGTTAGTCCAAAACCATGTGGCACCTTCTCCTGGCCCACCAGCAAGAGTCCTTTCACCCCTTTTCTTCCAGGCAAGATCTCTCCTGCTTCCTAAGCTGCATGGCAATGGGAGCCCCAAAGCCGCGTGTTCCAGAGTACGAGAGAGAGAGAGAGAGAGCGTGAGCGCGCGCGAGCCTATCCCTCAGGCGGAGGGGTCCCCACTCCTACCCTTCGTGGTCCAGTGAGAATGAGAGCGAGAGTGAGAGAGAGAGAGAGAGGGAACCTGTCTCTCAGGCGGAGGGGTCCCCACTCCTACAAAGCCTCGTGGTCCAGAGCCCTTCCTGCAGCATCTCTCCTGCATTCTTCCGAACTGCTAAGAGAGAGCTCAGCATCGCTGCTACATCTTGCTTCCCAGCTTCCTAAGCTGCGTGGCAAAGGGAGCCCCAAAGCCGCATGTTCCAGAGCGAGAGAGCTATGGCTGCCGTGCCTGGGTTTAAATACCCACGCCAGTCTTCCTCTGCAGCCCCATCTCCGACTCCTCCTTCAATCGGCTACACCTGCCAGCACTTCATATTCTTCTAGCTTTATTGGGCTGCCATGTTAACTGTGGGCAGGTGTGGCCCCATGGCACAGAGCCAGTCATTTCCAAGCTTTCACGAAGGCGCTGTGTCCAGGGGGAGTTGCTTCTCAGCTACCTCTTGGGTGGAAGTAACTTCCATCCCCCTGGCTCAAAGCAGCTTTGCAGCTATTTAACATATCTATGAAACCACTTAAAGGTTACAGATATGTTAAATGACCATGCTAGAGGTTATCTGCAAAGCTGCTGTTATGCAAAACAGCTCTGAATGGCCCTGCTCCAGGACTCCCATACCCTCCAGTTCAGACTTGTGGGTGTTAGGACATCTTACATATATTTCTTTATTTTATTTTATTTTATTTTATTTTATTTTATTTTATTTTATTTTATTCTATTTTATTCTATTCTATTCTATTCTATTCTATTTTATTTATTATCTTATTTTACTTTATTATTTTACTTTATTATCTTATTTTACTTTATTATCTTATTTTACTTTATTATCTTATTTTACTTTATTATCTTATTTTACTTTATTATCTTATTTTACTTTATTATCTTATTTTACTTTATTATCTTATTTTACTTTATTTTACTTTATTTTTTATTTTACTTTATTTTTTATTTTACTTTATTTTATATTTATTTTTTAGAGAGAGGGGAAGGGAGGGAGACAGAGAGGGAGAGAAACAGCAATGTATGGTTGCTCCTCACATGGCCCTCACCAGGGACCTGGCCTGCAACCCAGGCATGTGCCCTGACTGGGAATCGAACCGGGACCCTTTGGTTCCCAGCCCGCGCTCAATCCACTGAGCTACACCAGCCAGGGCTTACATATATTTCTAATAGTTCCTGGACACCTTGATTCTGGACCCCATTACAAATCCTCATTTGGGCCCCCGCCCCCGGCTGCACCCTGTTACAGTGTGAGTTTGACATGAAATTCAGGGAGTTTTGAGTTGGCCTAGGATGTATGATGTGTTTTAGTTTGTGTTCCTAATTCCTATAATTAAGAGTTCTGAACAGTTTTGCCATGTGTTACTCAGAATATGAATGAGAGATTATGAGTAACAATATTATTATCTTAGATTTTTGACTGCCAGAAGAGATAGAAAATAGGCTTTTGTTTTAGATAAAATAAGACATTTAGATGTTGATAGTGAAGTTGTAAAAAAAGCAAAGCTATGGAATTAGGAAATAGTATTTATTTACTTTTTTAAAAAGATTTTTTTTATTTTTAGACAGAGGAGAAAGGAGGGAGAAGGAGAGGGGGAGAAACATCAACGTGTGATTGCTTCTCCCGTATCCCCCACCGGGGACCCAGCCTGCAACCTAGGCATGTGCCCTGACTGGGAATCGAACTGGTGACCTTTTGGTTTGCAGACCGATGCTCAATCCACTGAGCCACACCAGCCAGGGCAGGAAATAGTATTATATTTCATATCCTGAATAAATATTAGGTACAAATTTATATGAAGTTCAAAGGTATGTAAATTTTACTATAGAACTTAATATATATAGGTCCTAGTTCATTGTCCTGTCAAACTGTCACATTTTGTGATAATTGAACCTTTGAAGTATAAGAAGGAAAAGAAGAGAATGCATTAAAACCTTGTGGGGACTGCCTTGGCTAGTAGAGCTCAGTGGATTGAACTCTGGCCTGTGAATGGAAAGGTCACTGGTTCAGTTTCCAGTCAGGGTACGTGCCTGGGTTATAGGCCAGTTAATTTGGTTGCAGTCTCAGTATAGGGCATGACTAAATTGTGATTGCAACTAAGAAAATATAGACAAGTAATAGTATTGTATTCTATCAAGATAGAAGAGGTTGTGTGAATTGTGGTCAGCAGTGAAAGAATTTAGGAGTCTGAGGCAAATAAACTGCTTTTCCTGGTACTACCCAGAGGGACTGGAATCCCAGGTCCTTGATTTTGAGGATCTGTGATTGATGCTTATACTGGGGATGGATATATTAGGCTATCCTGGGATGATGACACAAACTATATCCACTTGTGTTGGTACCCTGATTCTCTGCTTGTTTAGCGAGTTATTATAATCTTAGAATAACCATAGTAGCTGTCTTTATTAAATGTCTGTCTAATGTACCAGTCATTGAGTTAGGTATTTTATAAACATCTTAACTTTACAATAATACAGCAGTGAAGCAACCTATCATTTTACATACCAATGAGGAAATTGAGTCTCAGAAAGGTAGTGTGACTTTAGTATATAATTGAAGTCCTGAGATAATCTTTAAAAAAAGAAAAACACTATGCTGAATAATGAAAGTACGTGGCCCATTTGATAACTCTTTTATTGCAATTAAACAAACTGACATTCTAGGTTTTTTATATGAGGTCTGTCTGAAAAAGGCAAACCATTATTAATATAACAAGAATGGTTTGCATGACATTGATGAAACCTGGCAACGAAGGAGAGTGGACTGGAATTTGCAAGCGTGAACAATGATGACTTCACTGTACTGGTCAGTGCAGGTGGTAAACGCCCTTGAATGAGCATGTGTACTGTGTGACCATTGCATTCAAAATGACTGAGCAAGTAGATCAATGAATCTGCATCAGATTTTGCTTTAAGCTTGAACATTCCTCCTGGAAACTAATTGGATGATTCAGAAGACCGTAGATCTGGGCAGCTGGTGATTGCAGCTTCATCACAACAATGCGTCTGTTCGTGCATTGTATCTTGTTCAGAGTCTTTTGGCGAAACATTAAATCACCCAGGTGACTGAGGCCCACTGCAGCCTAGATTTGGCACCCTGTGAATTCTGGCTTTTCCCAAAACTAAAATTACCTTTGAAAGGGTAGAGATTTCAGACCTTCGTTGAGGTTCAGGAAAACACAGCAGGGCAGCTAATGGAGATTCCAGCAAAGGATTTTGCCGAGTATTTTGAATGGTAGAAGAAATGCTGGGTGAGCTGTGTGAAGTCCCAAGATGCCTACTGAGGCGTCGTTGTTCTATGTACAGTGTTTCTTGTATCTTGTATCTTCTTCAATAACTGCCTCTATTTTGCACAGTGTGTGGCTGGATACTTTCTGGACATACCTCATATATGGCTTCTGAATTTGGTTTTATGTGAATCATCATCTAAGGGACAGGATTTTTCTTGGTTTGTTTTAAGTAGCTGTCTGAGCTGGTTAAAATTGAAGGTTTCAGACCCTGGATTGTGTTCAGGAAGAAGGGGCTAAATGGCTGCTGAATTTCCCAATGCCTCATTTGGCCTTGCCATAAACTTTTTCACTCAAGCTATAGCAAACTATACTTCCTTTTCTTTTCTCTTTTTTTTTAAATATTTTTTTTAATAGATTTTATTTATTTATTTTTAGAGAGAGGGGAAGGGAGGGAGACAGAGAGGGAGAGAAACAGCAATGTATGGTTGCCTCTCACATGGTCCTCACTGGGGACCCGGCCTGCAACCCAGGCATGTGCCCTGACGGGGAATCGAACCGGGACCCTCTGGTTCCCAGCCCGCAATCAGTCCACTGAGCTACACCAGCCAGGGCTCTTTTCTCTTTTTTAAAATTCTTAGCTTATTGATCTTCTCATGAAAAATCTGTATCATCACCACAGATAAAGTCACTGAAGAATCTTTACTCCTTCTATTGTCCAATCTCCACCTCCCTTTTTGCCAGCACCAACATTGGCCTTTGCTGTCCCTCTGACTTTCTTCATTCTGTTTTTGTATCAAGTATCTTTTCTCTGTTTTCTTGAGGTCTTCTTCTCATATAGGCCATGTCTTGTGAGTCTGTGTTTGGGGTCACTTTTCTTTGCATAATCTAAGGAATCATAAATCATGCCAAAGCCAGTTGTCTTGCCACTGTAGCAGGGTGCAGCCAGGGGGCCCCCCAAAGAGGGATTTGTAATGGGGTCCAAAACACAGGGTATCCGGGAAATAATAAAAATATAGGATGTCCTCACCCCCACAAGTCTGAACTGGGGGATGGGACGCATGGAGAGGGGCCTTTGAGAGTTGTTGTGCATTGCAATGGTTTTGCAGCTAACCTCAGGCATGGTTATTAACAAATCTGTAACTTTTAACTGGTTTCATGGATATGTTAAATAGCTGTGGCCATGCCTTGAACCAGGGAGATGGGAGTGACTTCCACCCAGGATGTAACTGGGAGGTAACTCGCCCCACCCCCCACCCTGTTATAGCGCCTGCATGAGAGCTTGGAGATGAATAGCTCCATACTGTGGGGCCACATCTGCCCTGACTTATTATGGCAGCCCAGAAAAGCTGGAGAAATATGGGAATGCTGGCAGGTGTAGCCAGTTGTGGGAGGAGTCGGAAATGGGGCTGCAAAGGAAGATTGGTGCTGGGATTTAAACCCAGGCCGGGCAGCCATGGGTGATGGGGTGGGGGGGAGGGGTGAGGACCCATGCAGCTTTGGCAAGAAACAAAGGGGACCATGTGGCTTTGGGGAGGTTGGGAACCACACGACTTTGGGGCTCCCTTTGCCACGCAGCTTAGGAATCTGGAAAGCAAGATGTAGCAGCAATGCAGAGCTCTCTCTTAGCGGTTTGAAAGAATGCAGGAGAGACGCTGCGGGAAGGAATGGGGTGAAAGGTTTCTTGCTGGTGGGCCATGAGAAGGTGCCACGTGGTTTTGGATTAAGAACTGGATTGAGATCGCTGCGACGACACAGCTGATGGTGCTGGGAACCAAAGGAGGCCTGCCAGCCTAGCACAGATTACGGGGGATAACTGGGGGCAACCTGAGCCTTGGACTTCTATTCTTTTCCTGAAATACAGTAACCCTGGACTGGGCAAAGTGGGGAAGGAAGGACTGTGTGTATTGGGGGGGACAGGCTTTAAGGGACTTTGGGATTTTAATGAAGACAATAAGTCATTACTCTTAAGTCAGTATAACTTTTGAATAAATAATTCCTTTCCTTTTCACCAATCTCTGACATTGACAGCTATAATTCCCTGGTGGCGGGCAAGGTGAACCCAGTAAAGCCCAGGAGAAGGGGGTCTATTTGGTAATAGTATTTTGTCCTCCCTCACAGATCTGTTCCGTAACACCACCACCGGAATGGGTTCGGAATCCAAACACAAAGATGACATCTGGTGTGGTCTTATTATACATTTTGGGTAGTTTTTCCCAAATTTCTGTCTTGGGTATTGTTGCCTTGCCAGGGTGAAGGACGTCAATGACTATTTGTTTCTGTGGAAATAGTCTGTTGGTAGTCACTGTGTCGTTCATGATGGCTGCCAATCCAAAGCATAGTTATTTTCGATTAATGTAGTATAATGAAAAGAATGTGTTTCCAGATCTACTTTAATCAGTAGTTTAAAATATATGTTTAAAAGCTATGATAAGGCATTCTCTAAAGTGTATTTCTTTCTTATCAGCCCAAAGCTTGATACTATTATTTAAAAGAGAGATTTGTGGTACTGAAGGAGAGCAGAGTTTGCCACTTCAGTATATGTTCCTTTGGAGTGTTTATTATTTTCTGGTTAATTTTAAGAAACAACAGACCTGGGAGAAGCTCTGAAGTAGAAGCTAACCTTTGTAAAAGGACATTTACATTTGTAAGGGAAATCTCCATTTGTAAAAGTGTTTCCTTCAGTTTACTAAACCTGCCTTCACTATCTGTGGAGAAGCCTTGGACTTAAATCTGCATAATAATCTGAACCTTGTTTACTGTGTTTTTCCTGGTAACTTCCCATAACTTACTTTCTGCCCCCAACATTATCTTTTGTCTTTAGCTGTAAGTAGAACTTAAGGTGATGGCTTCTACCATTTGGGGGAGTTAGTTACTGTACCCATGTATACAGGAAGTTTGTATGTTATTAAACTTTTAATTTGGTCTTCTCCTGTTAACCCATATTGTGTTCATTTTTTTATTAGTCCAGCCAGAAGAAGTTAAAAGGGTAATTTCCCTCCTGTAGGAAATGGAAGCTGGTTTAGTGGAATTTTTTGTTTAATTAAATTAACATTTCTGTAGAATAACAAATTTTTTTTTTACAGGAGTAATTTGTTAATGGGGAGAAGTAGGTGATATGTGAGTAAATAAACAAGAAATTTTGTATAAAGATACTTGATGTGAATATTCATTTGTGGACTCCAGAAGATTCATTTAGTATAAACCCCGATGAGGAATTTATCTGCTGAGATGGACTCCCCATGGTCAGTGAGGGCCCAGATTTTATAAATAATATGAGCCTATTTGTCACAGGTGGGCAAGATAACCAGGTTCTTGGTGATTGCAGACGAAGAATTGAACTGAACTCACAGAGTTTATAGCACAAAGAGAGCAGATTTATTAACTGATAGTACACTCCACAGAACATGGGAGCAGGCCAACTCCAAGCAGAGATTGACCTCCAAGGCTGGAGGGATTGTATTATAGGGTGGATATTTCCTGGCTAGTTTTGGTGGTCTTTTATTGTGCATGTACAAGTAGTTATATTACTTTAAAGCTACTGTGTATGTGGTCTCCTATGGTTTTCCTCGATTGGCCACCAGAGAAGGGGGTCGCACAATGTTTATTTATTATAATGCTATTATAATGAAGCAGGGGTCATTGGTAGCATGTTCTGCGCAGGTGCATTCACGATTCACCATGATTCAGTGCTTTTCCAGGAAGCAGGAACAACCAGTCTAAGAACAGGGTCTCTCTTGTGTATTGATATCCTTTATCTTAGCCCTGGGGCACCTCTGGAGTTTCCTTCTTACTGACTATCTCCTGCCTCACAAGTGCAGCATCAAATAAAGGCACTTGGATCAGATCATCGGGTTCCTCCCTCCTCAATCTTTCATGGATTTCTAACAGTGGCAAGTAAAAACCCTAACATCCACCTTCCTTGAGCTTTGAGAAGCAAGTTTATATAGGAGAAATGTGGGGATTTGGGAGGGGGAAATTCCTAGGGACAGCACAGACTTGCTGTTTCTCTTGGGAGTAAGAGGTGGGGGAGCTGAAAGGGGAGTTAGTAACACAGCTTCTTCTCAAGCTAGCTCCCTTTGTTTAGGTGTTAGCTCTCTGCATTAGCATTCTTCTTTTCCCCACACCTTTGGTTTATGGCCACCGAAGCTATGAATTCTCTGGTTAGAGAGAAGAGGTGTAAACCATTTGCTCTGGAGTATCCTTGGTTAGGGCAGATAACGTCCTACCTTGCTGTAAGTTGTTCCAGTGGTTTGTCCTTGTTCAATTTTCTTTTCTCAGTTTCTCCATTTCACTCACCCAGGAATTTTTGTAGCTTTCTTATTGTCCTGTCTCAAAAGGAGGGGGTGGGGTGCATCTTAGATTTCAGAAATGAGAGTGGGCCATTTATAGGTACTTGAGGGAGGGTGGAACCTACACAGCAGGAAAATTCTTGCTAGGCAACTCAAGCAGTGGGACACATAGGGTACCTAGCTAATAGGTCTCTTTTGAATCCTTCTGTGTACCATATTTAATTCACCTTAGGCTAAGCTGAAATCCTAAGATCTCCTTCCTGAAGCCGGTTTCTCTTTCTGAATCTCTTGGGCAGGAAAGCAGGGAAGGTCAAAGGTTCTTTCAGGGTCCTGTTTCTTAATAAACAGCTTAAAGTCAGTATCTCAGAAAGCAGCTTCAGAGTGGTAAAACTTTGGTTTCCTCGTACACACACACACACACACACACACACACTCTCTCTCTCTCTCTCTCACACACACACACACACAAACACACTTTCACACTCACACTCTCCACATCTCTATCCATTTGTTCCTTGATGGAACCTAGGTTGCTTCCCTACGTGGCTATTACTAGTAATGGTTCAATGAACATAAGGGTGCATATATCTT
Organism: Micronycteris hirsuta; assembly: GCA_004026765.1. Taxonomy (NCBI): domain Eukaryota; kingdom Metazoa; phylum Chordata; class Mammalia; order Chiroptera; family Phyllostomidae; genus Micronycteris; species Micronycteris hirsuta. The sequence goes on along the minus strand of PVJI01008245.1, from coordinate 8,390 downwards.
TTCAAATTATTGTTTTTGTTTTTTCGATACTCCAAGGTAGAATTTATGCATCATATAGTAGCTTTATGTTGAAGTTGTTTTTTTTTTTTTTTTAATTAAAAAATGTATTTATTGATTTGGTGGGAGGAAACATTGATGTGAGAGTAGCATTGATTGGTTGCCTCCCATACACGCCCCAGTCAGGAATTGAACGCCCCCACCTTTTGGTATATGGGATGATGCTCCAACCAGCTGAGCCACCCTAGACATTTATCCTTACCTGAGGACATGCTTATTGGTTTTAGAGAGAGGAGAAGGGAAGGAAAGAGAGAGTGGGAAACATCCAATGGTTGCCTCTTACATGAAACCTAGGCATGTGCCTTGAGTGGGATTCGAACCCATGACCTTTTGGCTCATGGACAGTGCCACAGCCAACTGAGCCACATTGGCTAGGGCTGGCCAGGGCTCTATTTTTAAGATTTTGAGGAATTTCCATGCTGTTTTTTGTAGTGGCTGCACTAAATTACATTCCCACTGACTGTACAAGAAGAGTTTCCTTTTCTCCACAACCTCACCAGCATTTGTTAGCCATTCTGACAGGTGTGACGTGATATCTCATTGTGGTTTTCAATTTACATTTTCCTGATGATTAGCAGTGATGTTGAGCATCTTTTCATGTCTTTTGGCCATATGTATGTCCTCTTGGGAGAAATGTCTATTTATGTCCACTGCCAATTTCTGTATTGGGTTTTTTTTTGGGGGGGGTGTTATAGATCTTTATATAGTTTGGTTATTAACCCCTTATCAGATATATCATTTGCAAATCTTCTCCCATTCATTAGTTTGTCTTTCCCTTTTGTTGGTTTCCTTCGCTATGCAAAAAGGTTTTAGTGTGATACAGTTCCATTTATTTTTTTTCTTTTGTTCCCTTGCTCAAGGAGATGTATTTTGCTGGGTTTAATGTGCTCCCATGTATAATGCTCACTGATGTTTTGTGCACATGATACATAGGGTTATTATACCCCTTATCATACCCCTGGTATATAATCATTATACCCACATATAATACGCATCTTTATTTTTCCCTCAACTATTTGGGCAAAAAAATTGTGCATTATACACTTCAAAATATGGTATATTCAAAGAGATATTCTTAAGAGCAATGTCAAAGACTTTACTATCTATGTTTTCTTCCAAGAGTTTTACAGATTCAGGTCTAACATTTAATTTAAGTCTTTAATTCATTTTGAGGTTATTTTTATATAGGATACAAGAAAGTGATTGAGCCCTGGCTGGTGTGGCTCAGGGGGTTGAGTGCTAGCCTGTAAGCCAAAGGGTCGCTGGTTTGATTCCCAGTCAGGGTACACGCCTGGGTTGCGGGGCAGGTCTCTAGTAGGGGGCATATGAGAGGCAACCACACACTGATGTTTCTTTCCCTCTGTTTCTCCCTCCCTTGCCCACCGTCTAAAAAAATAAATCTTTAAAAGAAAAAGCGATCATATTTTTTTCTCCTGTATCTGTCCGTTTTTGCCAGCACCAGTTATTGAAGAGACTGTCTTTATCCCATTGTATATGCTGTCTCCTTTGTTGTAGATTAACTGACCATGTAAACAGGGATTTTTTTCTCCACTTTCTATTCTATTCCATTGATTTATATAGCTGTTTTTATGGCAGCACCATACTGTTTTGATTATTGTAGCTTTGTAGTATTGTTTGATATTAGGGAGCGTGATATCTCCCACTTTGTTCTTTCTAAAGATTTCTTTAACTAATCCGGATCTAAATAATAAGTTTATTTTGGAATCATTGGTAATCAAAAAATAGATTAGAAATATTGTAAAACTTTAATGTAATTCCTAGTCTATAAATTGATTTATGGTGTGATTCAGTTTATATCTTATTTATGTCAGTTTTTATACTCATTAATATAATCTTTTACTGCTCTGATACCACTAATATATCTTTTTCATTAGATTTGAAGAGAAAATTAAGTGATCAATTCATTGCAGTTTTTAAAAAATGAGCACGGATTAAGAAAAAGAAAAATCTCTTAGACATTCTCCCTTTCAGCTCTCAGTGGGAACCATTTAAGAAGCTATTCTGCAAACATCTTGTGGAATTTGTCATTTGCCAGAGAGTAACAAAATGTAATCCTGGGAGTGAGCAAGCACATACAACTTTTCACAGCATTGGCTCGTGTACTGCATATGATTCTGAAAGTACATATTTAGCTTTTTAATGAAAGACTTTATTTTTTTCTTTTATAGGAATATATTTGTCCCAGATGTGAATCAGGCTTTATTGAAGAAGTGACAGATGATTCCAGGTATTGTACAAACTCATGAATAAATCAGGCATTCTGTTATCAAAATTATTTTCTCTCAGCATTGACTGAATGAATAGGAAGGAATTTGTTTTGTAACTTATACTATCTGATTAGAGGAAGATGGGTGAGTTTGGAGAGGGAGAAAAGTGGCATAGGGAGAAGAAAAATGGGAAAATTTGGAAACTGATGTCATAATGGATGTGATGAGATGTATTGTTTCTGGTCACGTGTGGCATTTCTTGGTAACCTATATCCATAACACAATAAATCTGGTAAGTTTTGGATTATTTTCTGAGACTTTAAGGTTCTTATAGATTATTGATTTCTTTTTAGTGACCACTCTATTTGAAGCTAAACTGCAGTTACACCTCCTTGGTAGGTTGAGAGTGACATCTGATACAGATATCTAATAAACAGGATATTTTCTAGCCAGGGAAATTGTTATTATTCTGCCTTGAGGAGGCCTTGACTCCTTGTTCTTACTGGAATTATTACTAACAAACATATGAAATTGGCTCTCATTGGTCTTAGTAAAGCTATAAAACCTATAAAAAGGGGAAATATTTTTTGAAGTGAGCATTATATATTACTTCTTGGTTAACATGAACAAAACTTATAAAAACTTAAAAGTAGAATAGCATTGATAGGATGGCCTTTTTGGTTAAACATAATGGCACATTTGTTTATTTGTGGCTGTATGGTTAAACTAATGTTGGACAGTTAAAGTACTGACTGGATAAAAATCTTTATTCTGAAGCTTTTCATCTTGAGTTTTGAGATTTTAATGGCAGTAAATAATTCCTTTACTGTTGCTGTTGGCAGAATCTAAACTTGAAGGTCCCTTCCACAACCAGGAAAAACTACACATTTTACAGTATGTACTATTAGTTTAACATTATCAATGATTGGAGATTTTATGTATGAATGAGTTGGAGCTTTTGGGGCTGTATATGGCATGAGATCTAGTTTTTTATGAGCACTTAATTGTTGATCTAATAATTTTGGTTTTAAGTACATAATACCAGCTCTAAATGTATAAGATTAGCATGATAGCAAAATTAGCAATTATGTGTGTCATGGATGGCATGCTAATTTGGGTATTTTTTATTTGTGCTTATAATTGCATCTAATACTTATTTCAAGTACTTAGGCTTTGCATGTATTAAATAAAAAGTATATTGGTTGTTGGGTGGCAATTAATGGCTGTACTTTCTCTAGTTCTAAATAGTAATTTTAGTTTCTGTAGGTCTAGTAAATGAGGACAGTAACTGCAGGATGAATCTATCCCAGCAGGGAACTATGAAGTCTATAAATCCTGCTCTCATTTGACTTAGTAATTCTTTAATTTATGCCTATGTAAATTAAAGTTGTCTTGTACAGGTGCTATCAGTAGCAAATACTGCAATCCAAAGATAATGTCTTTTGAAAGATTGTTTTTTTAAATGGTTGAAGAAATCTTTTTTTATTAACAATCATTGTCTTAGAGGCAGCATGGTGTTTTCTTCTGCAAAGTTCATAAACATTTGCAGATTTGAATACTTACAGTGGTAAGTAGTGGATGATAAAATCTAATAAGGAATCCTTACATGTAAATATTGGATAATGGGCCCCATATGCTACTAGACATTTATCTAGAGAAACACCTTATAAATTTTCTGAAACTTTGTAAATATCTCAGAACAATGGCTGTTTTTATTATTCCTTCTCTATGATTAGGCCTATCACCCTTAAAAATTACTAAGTAAAGGGATTTTGTACATCTCACAGTGGGAAGTGTAGCTCTAATGTTTCACGTCTAAGAGAGCACGGACTCTCGTGGAACATAAAGACGGCAAGCAGGACCCACGTGTGTGATGGCGGAATTTCCTGTGGGAAATCAGGATAACCTCTTTGTTAGAATCAAAAACTTGTTCTTGCTATGACCTCCCTTCCCCCTGGATCAAAAGAACTTATGCTGATGCGTGCCTAGTTCCTTTGAGTTCAGCCCAAACCTGTTGTCCTGCCATTTGCATATCTCTCCTTTTGATGTACCTTCCTGGACTGTCTTAAGCCTAACTTGAATCTCCAATCTATGCATAGTTAATGATGCCCGAGAAAACAGAATAAAAGGCCAGGCTACACGCTGCTCAGGGCCTCTCCAAGATGATAATGGAGGGGACGGGTGGTCCCGGAATTTCTAGTCCAGTGTATTATGTGTAAAATTATTTACATGCTGCCATGGCATATGAATCCTGCTGGCCAGAATTCGCGACAACTAAGGAATTTTAAGGAAAGGGGGGGTTGCTGATGGATTTTAAGGGGGAGGAGAACCCCAAAATGGCTTTAATTACCAAGGCTATTGGAATCCCTGAAACCATGTAGTAAAGGCAGGAAATAGCCTTGGAAGCCTGTCTAGGCTTGAGCAATAAAGTGGATATGTACCACCACTCATCTTTTTAAAAAAGTTATGTGGTAGTTTACTTTCTTATTTGGCATGGATTAAAGGGTACTTTCAAGTTTGCTCTACATCCGAAATATTTTTTACAAAAGCATTTTAACTTCTGAAACAAATGTAGGTATTAAATGATTTCTAATGAGAGATTAATATGGCCTGAGAATGAGTACATGGAGAATAGCATTTGCTTTGCTTTTTCACTTTTGGTTCCTGACTAACCAGAGTGTGTGTTTACTCGGTAAGCTCAGCACAATGCCTGGATTGGTATTGTAATTCTGATAATGAAAGCTATTTATTGTAGCTTTCATTAGGGTGAGTTGTACATGTTTGTGCACTTACGTGTGTCTCCTGAAGTAAAAGTTGTATCCAGCAGTTTTTGTGGTTCTTTTTCCATCCCCCTTATCCCAAAGCCTTAGCCAGTTTCCTTTCTTAGCAGATTTCACAGGGACAGTATTTCTTCCTGTCTTTGGGAATAGGCAGTTATTTTATTGTTTACACATGTGATACTAATTTTTTAAGTTAACTCTTATTTTCAAGTTATCAGTATAGAATATGATACTACAAGGTTTTCAAAAGTGGTTATAACAGAGGGGTCTTGTAACAGAGGGGTCAGGGCAAATTGCTGAGAGGAGGCAGGAGTCGGGAAGATAAACCCTAGGCAGAGTTGAAGATTAAAAGCGCTTTCCCTATCTGTAAAGGGAGAGGCTGCCAGAGGAGAGAGGTTACCCTAAGCTGCTTGTGACTCAGCAGAAGGGAGCTTGGAGAGCATGCAAGGTTCAATACTTCTACCCCCTTGTGGCAGCCGGGAGAGGGGCAAAGGCAAACATGGCCAACATTAGCCCTCATTGGTTGAAAAGGTGGACACTCCCACAGGCTTCCCACACAAGAGGGATTTTGGAGGAGGACTTTTAAACCTCCAAAATCGGGCAGAAGGCGGGCAGAAGCCTCAATTTTGCCGGTGGCAGAAGCGGGGACTGCTTGGGGCTTGGGGCTTAGTGCCCACATGTTTGGAAGCCAGCTCCTGGAAGTAGGTTCCCACGCCAGGATGCGTTCCTTGCTGGGCGCCAGCCCTTTAGACCCTGCCACCCTGTGCAGTATGGCATTTGAGTCTTGGACTGCTTCCACTCTCTCGCTCTGAGAGTAGTACACAGAGGCTGAAAGCAACACATGGATCTGGGAAGTTCCCCGCGAATGGACCTTCTGGAGTGATCTGGCAGCACACCCTGCATGAGAAAGAGCTGCAGAGAAGGAGAGGGAGAGAGACCCGTTGGAGTAACCAACTTACAAAAACTTATAAGAGATTAGGTTTGCTTAAATTCCAGAGAAATTTCAGAAGATTAAGTTTTAAATAGAAAATTTAACAGGCTGAGCAGGCTGAGAAAAGAAAAAAATGAAAAATCACGGCACCCTCAAGCAGTTCCCTCAAGGATGAAATTTTAGATCACATCGTGTCTCACACCCAGTTCTTGGTGCAGAATAAATCACTTGACAGAGTACAAACCAATTTTTATTTTGAAAATGTCCCAGTGCTGGCCTTTAGGCTCAGTTGCTTTGAGTGTGGGGGGATTGTGTTGTGGTTTCCATTCCCCTTCAGAGCACATACTTGAGTTACAGGTTGATCCCTGTGGGGTGCAACCCATTGATGTTTTTTTCTCTTTCTACCACCTCTTCCTCTCTTAAATCAATAAACATTCTCAGGTGAGGATTTAAAAAAATGTTTTCCTAAGGCTGTCTTCTTGAACTTCAAAAGCACATTTTGTAATTACCTATCAAAGGAAACTCAGTATTTTACTGCCTCTCCACCCCCTTCAGCTGGTGTTAATCACTTTTAACTGTTAATAAACTATATTAATTTTAAAATTATTTTCTTTGTAAATTCTATACTGAGTTACATGTAAATGAATTTAATTATATATAAGCTAAAGTTAAGTGAGTTTTTTTCTCTACCCTTCACTGATTTTTATTTTTAGTAATTTCTGTCATTTTGGAGACACAGCAATACATGTCCCTTGTTTGTTAAAAGATTAGTGTTATGGTCATGAGGAGGATAAAAAGTCAGGGATTTTATCAGGGTTTGTGCCTAGCATTGATAACATTTGATTGTAGGGTATGAACTTGACTGCAACTTGTTTTATTTATTTTAAGGAAAGTGAAGGGCTAAAAATAATTTACTAAACTCGGACACGCTATTAACCTGTTTAATTCATTCAGATTTGTTTAAGCCCTTTTCTTAACAAGTTTTTACACAACCTGGAATTAACTAGGTAAGTGCTTCTTATCAACCTCCCTGCCCGTGTAGGAACTGATCACAAACCATATTTTTCCAACCTGGCAAGTTTTCTCTCATAAGTACAAACAAAATGTTTTTGAGATGGAAACATGCTATGTTTGTTTCCTCTTTGACACCAAGCACATTTCAGGAGTGGGGAGCAGTTCCTGCCTAAGAAGTTCTCAGAACATCCTTCTCTCCACCCTGTGTCCATAGTCCTGAACCCGCCACTTGGAGGGAGATCCCTTTTCTATGCCAAGCAAGGCCAATTCTGTAGCACCCTTCCCAGCCCCCTGGATGAAACTGACACGCCTTTCTCTTGCTCCCAGCTGGCAGTACCTGCTGTGTTTTGCTGTGTATAATGTGCACTTTTTGCCCACATTTTTGAGGAAAAATAAGGATGAGCATTATACATGGGTAGTACTAATTCTGTGTCTAGATAAATGCTTTTAATTCTTTTATTTATATTTATGTGTTAAAAGTGTAACTCTAGAAAGCAGTAACAATCACCCATATGCAAAATAATACCCTGGAACAAAAATGGGTTTTGTTTCTAAATATAAATAAATAAAACGTTGAAATAAAAATTAAAACGAGGGACTTCCGCCAAGATGGCGGTGTAGGTGGACGCACTGCACCGCTGCTCACAACCAGAGAGTTTAAACAACGAACTCAATAGCGAAAAATAAACAACCAGAATGGACAGAATCGAACTGAAGGGAAGTCCGACACCCAGGAAGTTGGGGAGGACGTACATCCAGGCCGGTAAGCGGGGCAGAACCGAGCAGAGGAGCAGAGTGAGAGGCAGTTTGCCCGGAGGAACTCACCCCGCGAGGGCCTAAACAAAACACTACCCCGAGCAACGGGTGAACCTCGCAGGCCGGCGGCGTAACCAGAGAGGCCAGTGGGAACCAGCAGGGCCGAGACTGGCGGGAAACGCAGTGGGGAACTGGGGAACAGAGGGTGATAGGGAGCGGCGGTGAACGGCAGACGCCATTGCTCCCTCCCAGGCCTCGCCCCCAGAGGAAACGTCGCAAAAATGCGACCCAGGTTGCCAGGCACCAACAAACACCTAAGACTCTGACAGGTGCGCCGAGATAAAAAAGAATGAAAATGGCCAAAATGAAAGATCAGAATAAATTACAACTAACGGACGAAGAGATAGCCAAATTAACAGACGCCTAGTTTAAAACACTGGTAATCAGGATGCTCACAAAACTGGAAGAAATAGTTGAACAAATGAACAATACGATAAAGATAATGGAGGAAGATTTACAGGGAACCAATAGGGAAAAAAAGGAAGCTGGGACTCAAACCAATGGGGTGGACCAGAAGGAAGAAACAAGAATTCAAAAAAATGAGGAGGGACTCAGGAACCTCAG
>PVJI01008244.1:0-72477 GCA_004026765.1 Micronycteris hirsuta | reverse complement strand
TTGCTCTTCATGATTTGAAATCTCTCTCTCCAGCCCCTTCTTGCTTGGAAGGTCTCCTTTGAGAAATCCACTGACAGTCTTATGGGGATTCCTTTGTAGGTAACTGTCTCCTTTTCTCTTGCTGCTTGTAAGATTCTTTCCTTATTCTTGACCTTGGGTAATGTAATTATGATGTGCCTTGGTGTGTTCCTCTTTGGGTTCCACTTCTTTGGGGTTCTCTGAGCTTCTTGGATTTCCAGGAAGCCAATTTCCTTTGCCAGATCTGGGAAGTTTTCCTTCATTATCTATTCAAAAATACGTTCAATTTCTTGGTCTTCCTCTTGTCCTTCTGACAGCCCTATGATCCGGATATTGGGTCACTTACAAATGTCTCTGAGGTTCCTGAGACCCTCCTCATTTTTTTGAATTCTTGTTTCTTCCTTCTGGTCCACCCCATTGGTTTGAGATCCAACCTCCTTTTTTTTCCTGTTGGTTCCCTGTAAATCTTCCTCCATTATCCTTATCGTATTCTTCATCTGTTCAATTATTTGCATCCACCTATCTTCTAGTTTTGTTAGCATTTTGATTACAAGCATTTTAAACTGTGCATCTGATAGGTTGACTATGTTGTCATCCGTTAGTTGTAATTTGTTCTGATCTTTCATTTTGGCCATTTTCATTCTTTTTATCTCGATGCACTTGTCGGCTCGCAGGTGCCTGCAACCTGGGTCGCTTTTTGGATGACATTGCCTCTGGGGGCGGGGCCTGGGAGGAAGCATTGGCAACCTCCGATCATCGCGGGCTCCCGTCACTCCTCTGCTCCCCAGTTCCCCACCGCCTTTTCTGCCAGACTCAGTTCTGCTGGCTCAGCCCTGGCCTCTCTCCGGCAGCGTCGCCAGCTTGCGGGATTCACCCATTGTTCAGGGCCACGCCCTGTTCAGGCACTGGCGGCGTGAGTCCCTCCGTGAGAGCTGCCTCTCACTCTGTTCCTCCGCCTAGTTCTGCCCCGCTTACTGGCCTGGATGTTCGTCTTCTCTTACCTCCTGGGTGTCGGACTTCCTTTCAGTTCGATTCTGTCCGTTCTGGTTGTTTAATTTTTCGCTACTGCGTTAGTTGTCTAGACACTCTGGATGTGCGGGCGGTGAGTGCATCCACCTACACCGCCATCTTGGCGGAAGTCTAAAGTACAGTCTTAATACTAGCTTCCCAGTGAAAAAGTAAGTGTAAAGAGTGTAAGTTGCTTCAGAAGTCTTTTATAATCTATTAACTATTTAAAAATAAAATTTTTGCCCACCTAGTCCTTAGGTAAAAATCATAAAGAAAAACTGGTGAATAAGGGTGAAAATAAGGGCCTTCAATTAAGCAGCTAGGAAGTCCTAGCCTATTAGCTGTGATGCTGTTGGCTTCTATAATCAAGTCTAGCAATGTAAGAAAAGTTTCTGGAAGGGAGCTCAGGCTAGTTGCATACCAAGACAAATCTACCAGTGGAGGTAGAGAAAGGGAAGCTTACATTTTCGCCAGACCTGAATCGACTTCCAGCAGCCCTACTAATAATCACAGCATTCCCCTAAATAAACCCAGAAATATCATTAGGTATGGAGTTATCTAAATACCAAGGGAAAGGAGACTCACGATTAAATTCAGACCACCACTGTGGTCAAATAACAAATAAACTCTGATGAAGGGAACTTTCTAATAAAGAAACACTCACTAGATTTGAGGTCTTTCAATCTGCTAATCAAATACACTCCAGATTCTTTAGAGTTTTTAATCATCTGCTATTTTTCAGTGTCTGTCCTCCAGCCCTTAACCTTTAAAGTCCTTTCCAACCCTGATATCTCATAGAGTTTTACTCCTTCTACACAGAGATGTTCTTAATTTGGACTATATTCAAATATCCAAATTAGTGAGATCTTCCGATCTATACAAATGTATGCCTGTATACATATATATATAAACTATGAATTCTTTTATATTAAGCATTTCAGAAAATGAATGAGGATTATAAAAGGTCTATTGAATAAAGCTGGGTGAGCAAGTTCAGACTAGGACTTTGCTTAAAAGTTTCAACTGGTAACAGCATCATTCATAGACTATTTTCCCCAAATCAGAATCAACATAATGGGGACCAACTCCATACCATATAATTCTTTTTGTGCATTAGTCAACTGCTCCCTACAAGCTCTCATCAAAATCCAATCAAAGTAAAATTTCATTGAAGTATAATTTAAATCTTATAAAATTCAGCCATAGATGTTCAAGTCAATGGTTTTTAATAAATTCATAGGGTTGTGTAAACATTGCCACTATCCAGTTCTAAATCATTTCCATCTCTCCTAAATGTTCCTCAATCCAATTTGCAGTCAATTCACAGATGGTTATCTGCTTCCTGCCTCTTTAAACTTCCAGACACTTCATATGAATGGAATAGACAGGTAGTCATTTGTATCTGGCTTCCTTCATTTATCATAATGTTTGTGAGGTTCATACAAGGTGAGCCTGTTCATATGAGGTATGTATGTATGTATTTAATTTTTTCTATTACCATTTATCCCCCTTATACCTTCTGCTCATTGAGGTAAGTTTTATTGATATTCCCTTTAGGATCAAAAAGTGCCTGCTACCCAGAAAGCACACCCAAGGGAAATCTAAAAACTCCACTAGGGCCAAATGGTCACCTCCAGACTCTGAGCAGACTACCGTACACACTCTCTGCTCAGTTCTTGTCTCAGGAACTACCACACCAGGACCTGCCTGACACCTCTCTTCTCATTCACCCAAGTGGGCTTATTTCACTCACTATAACTCTCCATTGCCCGATTTCAAAGTGCCCTCAGCTGCAGCTCAGACTCCTCCTGCTTTCAACCCGAGGGGTCACTATTCACCTGGCTACGTGCTACCTCATTCTCTCAGTGAAGAGGAGTATGTCCCGTAACTGAGAAGTGATTGTGACCATTTTTGCCCTAGTGAGATCATCAGTTCCTCCTTATTCTTCATATTCCTTTTCTCTATCAGTCCAAAGAACTATTATTACAGCGAAAACAGATGGTGCTTGATGATCATGCCCACAAAGGATAAGATTTGGCAAACTAGAGCTGTCTGTGGCTGGGAAGAAGTAGCACATGGAAAGCAAAAGTGACCATCTTTGGCCACTTGTGACTGGAGTAGTTAAAAAAAGGTGTTTGTGTTCCAGTGGGGGTGGGTGTTTACAGTAACTTGGCAGAGTGGAGGAATACAGGTGAGGTACAAATTCATTCTTTGTGATAGACAAAATGACAAGCACAGTGTGGCACTTGGTCCTCACAGGAGAGTATATAGAAGTGGCAGAAATGAATTTCCTTAAGTGTACTTGCCCTATTATTCTGGAGGTTTGATGATGACTTTCAATCAAAGAGTAGAGTACTAGCTAATTGGCTGGTCCTGGATTTTGTGGCAGCTGAATCCAAAGCATGGAAAGCTCCTTTCTGCTTCTTGCCTCTTGGCAGAGGAGTTAAAGAGATGTACAGAGAGTGTCTGCATATGGGCTCAAAACTGAGATGTGTCTACAAATATTCCTTAAAAGGAATCAAGCTTCCTTAGAGAAAACTGCCAGGCCTATCTGTTTTGTTTCTGAAATTAGATCACCCTAATCAACGAGGTTGCTCTGGGCAACCTTCTCACCCTTGCCCTGGCTTTTGCTCAGGGGACAGTTTTCAATTTCTGCTTTTTAAAGAGGTCCAAGTCATATGCCACTAAGCATATGTGCCCTTAAATAAAGAAACAATAAAAACATGTGCTCCTTAAGGCAAGTTACATATGCCTCTGTGTGTTTTCAATGTGCCATCATTTCTTGGCTTGTTTTTCTCCCTGAGAAAGCCCACGGAAAGGTTTATACAATTATGTTAATTTATTCTGTCAAAAGGCCTCTTCTTCAGGCATCGGCCCCTAGGAAGATTAAATGACACATGATCATCTAGAAAATGTTAAGCCTTTAACAATCCAAGTCCCAAAATGTACTGGAAATATAGAAAAGTAAACAAACACCAAGTTTCCAAGTCACTGCCAGGAAATCTCTAAATGAGAGAAGAAAACAAGCCACACATTTTTAACATGGCTTAGAAAACCAACACCTCCATGTATGTGGTGACTTCAGGCTTCTCACATTTGCCAGCAACATCACATAATAGAAGCTTTGTTTTCTTTAATTTAGCCCATCTCACTTATTCTAGAAGCAAGCTCCTCCATCTTTTCACCTAGAGAAGTTTCAGACGGTAAATGGATATTAAAAGTGAAACACGGACCAGAGAGAATCCTGTAAGCCCAAAGGAGAAACAGAAAATGCGATGAGAAGGTTGAGAGCTGGTCACTCACCTCTCCTGGCTTCCTTTAGAATTGAGTTTCTCGACCTTTGCACTACTGGCATCCTGAGTGGGTAATTCTTTGTTGTGAGGGGCTACACTGTGTATTATAAGATGATCAGTAGCATCCCTAGCCTGTACCCAGTAGACGCCATTAGAAAGCAACTAAAAGTCTTCAGACATTGCCAAAGGGCCCCATGTAAGGACCATTTGTCTAGACCAACTACAGAATTTCAGGTTGGAGAGATCCAGGAGATAATCTAGGCCAAGGCCAAGGCTCTATCATTTAGGAAGACCCTTAAAAGGTAACTCTAGTTTGTGGTAGCACAGAAATCAGAAGCCATGATACCTGACCAGGACATAGAGAAATCTTTTTCCAAAAAAGTGACTGAATTTTAAGAGCATCATAAATGTTTAAAAGCACTATTTGGTTAGTAAAATAGTACTGACAGTGCTGTTCTGTCTTTATTTTAAAAAGAAAAAAGCACAAAGGGAGCAAGAAGCAAGAAAGAGTGGCTCTACTGGGACAAGTGTCCCAGCTGCTGAGATGGCAGATCTGATGAAGTGAAGAGGCAGAATGCAAAAATAGTTTATATTTATAGAATATGTTTTATATAAGTTTATAAATTTATTATTTTATATAATAAAAATTTTTCCTGGATATCAACACACTCAAAAAATAATTCAATGCACACATATCCTGGGTGCTCTATGAAGAGGGATCCCAAGTGTCTCGCTATCCCCCTTTACTGTCATTTGAAGAACAGCCTATTAAAAATAAGATAATGATGTGGTTTGGATAATGACTACCAAATATGGAGAGACACAGGATCTATATATTCAGAGTGATTGCTGAATGACTTACAGGAAACCCAGATGTCATCACCAAAACCAGTAAGACAGCATGGACTACTAACCTGCTAACTCAAGACCTACTTCCTCTTTGTCTTAATAAATATCTTAATATAGATACAGTGCTGTTGGGGCAGGGGTGTGTTAAAAATCTGAGTTTGGGGGCATTCTTGGCATACTATGGGGACCTATAGGGAGTTTATCAACAAATTCTTAAAAGATTATTTGAGAGAATGTTGTTGATTATTCAAAAGTAAAATTAGAACAAAAAATGGGAATTTTCAATGCTCTTGGAGAATTTTTGTCCCAACTGATGAGCACTCTATACTTGAAGCATCAGATAATCTGAGAAGCAGACAAGAAGAAAGGCATATAAACAAAGAACTATTTAAAAATAATTAAGAGCTTGAATCAAATGCACTGGTTACTAAAACGGCAATGACTTCAGCACACCTTTAATTTGTACATGCACTCCAGCAAACACCTTTTTGTTACTATTTATTTTCTTAAATTCTCAAAGAGAATGATTTAAAAATTACATTTCTTGCTAAGGCTGCTCACAGAAAGAAAAACAAGGAAGGAAGAGGAAGGAAGAAGGGTGGTAAGGAGTAAAGATTTTTTTAAAGTTTGTGAATTCAGGTTTCCAAGCTGATTTACTGGACTTAACACTTTAATGTAGTTCTTCTGAGCCCAGACAATATTTTATTAATATTTTTCCTTCTTTAGCAATTATGCTGCCACCAGGAGCTTAACTCTATACACAATGCTCAAGGCTCAGGAGTCCTATGTAAAACAGGCAAGGAAAATCATTTGAATGTAGAATGTCAAAGTACTCAAATTGATAATCACCTGCTACATTTCCATACACTTCACCAGCCAGGATCCATCTTTCAAATGGAGTTGGCCTGGGAAAGCTTTTATGCCTCTAGGCTGTTAACGTTTATTGTCAGTGTATGACAGAGATAGTATAAAGAGAAAGGTTGCTTTTAGCAAAGGTCAATATTAATAGGATACTCAGAATTCTGGCCAAGATGGAGGCATAGGCAGATACACTTTGCCTCCTCCCACAACCAAAAGAAGGACAACAAACAAATTTAAAAACAAAAAATGACCAGAACTGGCAGAAAATCGAACTGTATGGATGTCCAACAACCAAGGAGTTAAATAAGAAACATTCATTCAAACTGGTAGGATGGGTGGAGATGGGCAGCAGGGGTGGAGAGGACACGTGGCAAGACAGTGGCTGCAGGACTGGGCAGTCCCACATTTGTGTGCAGATAAATCGGGAGGAACAACTGGGGAGTGAGGCAGACTGTGCAACCCAGGGTTCCAGCATGGAGAAATAAAGCCTCAAAATCTCTGACTGAAAAAACCTATGGGGGTTGCAGGGATGGGAAAAACTCCTAGCCTCACAAGAGAGTTCACTGGAGAGACTCACAGGGTCCTAGGACGTATGCAAAACCACCTACCCGGGAATCAACACCAGAAGGGCCCAATTTACATGTGGGTAGTGGAAGAAGTGACTGAAAGCTGGCCAAAGCCAAGCAAGCGGCACTGTTCCCTCTCAGACTGAACAGTGAGGTGGGTTGCCCTACCATGGTGAATACCTAATGTGGGAATTCTTTTCACACACATGAAGGAAGCATAGCCCTGGGATTCACGCATGTGAGCAAAGCCTCCGCGTGAAAAAATCTCCCAAGCCGGCATGCGCAAATTCATGTCCGTGGAAAAAAGAATTCTTTGAAGGGGAATTTGGCCAAAATATTTCTTAAAGATTTACTGCCTTGCCGAGTCTCTCCTGAATCTACGGGCTTATGCTAATGAATGCCCGGGCTTTTTCCTGCCACAATATTTATGGTTCTGGAGTAAACAGCCCTAGTTAGCTAGCCCTCAATTTACATATCTACCCTCTTAATGTATGGCCCCAGTCCAGTCTACCACCGGACCGGAATATACAATCGATGCATAAGTTAATGAAGACCAATCTGATGCTCTGTGCCCCAAAGCTTCAATAAAAACCCCTGGACCCGAGGCTCGGGGCTCTCTCCCAGATGATGAGGGGGAAGTTGCATGGTCCCGGATCCCTTTTCCTGCGTATCTTTGAGAGAGAATTATTTATAAATGCATTCGGTCATGGTCACCACGGATTCTGCATAGCCATGAATCCGCAACAACCTAAGGCTCTGCCCCTTACAATCTAACAGGCGTGCAGAGACAAAAAACAACATGGGCCAAATAAAAGAACAGATGAAAGCTCCAAAAATAGAACTAAGCAATGAAGAGATAGCCAATCTATCTGTTCTTTCAGGATGCTCACAGAAATGGCTGAGTATGGTTACAAAATAGAGGAAAAAGTGAAGGCTATGTAAAGTGAAATAAAGAAAAATATACAGGGAACCAACAGTGAAGGGAAGGAAACTGGGGCTCAAATCAACAACTTGGAGCAGAAGGAATAAACAAACATTCATTCGGAACAGAATGAAGAAACAAGAATTCAAAAAAAATGAAGAGAGGCTTAGGAACCTCTGGGATAACTTTAAACATTCCAACATCTGAATCATAGGGGTGCCAGAAGGAGAAGAGGAAGAGCAGGAAATAGAAAACTTACTTGAAAAAACAATGAAGGAGAACTTCCCCAATCTGACAAAGGAAATAGACTTCCAGGAAGTCTAGGAAGCTCAGAGAGTCCCAAAGAAGTTGGACCCAAAGAAGCACACACCAAGGCACTTCATAATCACATTACCCAAGATTAAAGATAAAGAGAGAATATTAAAAGTAGCAAAAGAAAAGGAGACAGCTACCTGGAAAGGAGTTCCCGTAAAGCTGTCAGCTGATTTCTGTCAAAAGAAATCTTGTAGGCAAGAAGGGGCTGGAAAGAAGTACTCAAAGTCATGAAAAGCAAGGACCTACATCCAAGATTACTCTATCTAGCAAAGCTATCATTTAGAATGGAAGGGCAGACAAAGTACTTCCCAAATAAGATCAAGTTAAAGGAGTTTATCATCACCAAGCCCTTATTATATGCAATGTTAAAGGGACTTATCTAAGAAAAAGATGATCAAATATATGAACAGTAAAATACAACAAACTCACAACTATCAACAACTGAACCTAAAAAAAAAAAAACAAACTAAGCAAACAACTAGAACAGGAACAGAATCACAAAAATGGAGATCATGTGGAGGGTTATCAGCTGGGAGAGGGAGGGGGAAAATGGAGGAAAAGGTACAGTGGATAAGAAGCATAAATGATAGGTACAAAGTAGACAGTGGAGGTTAAGAACAGTATAGGAAATGGAGAAGTCAAAGAACCTGTATGTACACACATTTCCTATACTGTTCTTAACTTCCCCCTGTCTATTTTCTACCTACCATTTATGCTACTTACTCTCTGTGCCTTTTCCTCCCGCTCTACCCCCTGATAACCCTCCATGTGATCTCTATTTCTGTGATTCTGTTCCTGTTCTATTTGTTTGCTTAGTTTTTTTTTTTTAAAGTTCGGTTGTTAATAGGTATGAGTTTGTTGTCACTTTACTGTTCCTATTTTTTAGCATCTTCTTTTTCTTAAATAATCCCCTTTAACATTTAATATAATAAGGGTCTGGTGATGATGAACTCCTTGAACCTGACCTTATCTGGGAAGCAATTTATCTGCCCTTCCATTGTACAGTAAAGGATAGCTTTGCTGGATAGAGTCATCTTGGATGTAGGTTCCTGCCTTTCATGACTTGGAATACTTCTTTCCAGCCCTTTCTTGCCTGCAAGGTTTCTTTTGAGAAATCAGCTGATGGTCTTATGGGAACTCCTTTGTAGGTAACTCTTTCCTTCCCTCTTGCTGCTTTTAAGATTCTCTCCTTATCTTTAACCTTGGCTAATGTAATTATGATGTGCCTTGGTGTGTTCCTCCTTGATACCTACTTCTTTGGGACTCTCTGAGTTTCCTAGATTTCCTGGAAGTCTATTTCCTTTGCCAGATTGGGAAAGTTCTCTTTCATTATTTGTTCAAATAAGTTTTAAATTTCTTGTTTTTCCTCTTCTCCTTCTGGCACCCCTATGACTTCGATGTTGGAACCTTTAAAGATGTACTGGAGGTTCCTAAGCATCTCATTTTTTTTGAATTCTTGTTTCTTCATTCTGTTCTGGTTGGATGTTTACTTCTTCCTATTGTTGCAAATTGTTGATTTGAGTCCCGGTTTCCTTCCTGTCACTGTTGGTTCCCTGTACATTTTCCTTTATTTCACTTTTCAAAGTCTTCATTTTTTCCTCTAATTTGTGACCACACTCAACCATTTCTGTGAGCTTCCTGATTACCAGTGTTTTGAACAGTGCATCTGATAGGCTGGCTATCTCTTTGTCGCTTAGTTGTATTTTATGGAGCTTTGATCTGTTATTTCATTTGGGCCTTTTTTTTCTTCTCAGCATGCATGTTACACAGAAAAGGGTGGAGTTTTAGATGTTCACCAGAGCAGGGAAACCCATGTTGGTGAGTTGTGACAATGCATGTTGGGGAGGGGTCCAAGAGGGAACAGTGCTGCTTGCTCTATTCTCTGCCACCACTTTCCCCACCACCCACAATCAAATTGGGCCCATCTGGTGCTGATTCTGGGGTGGGTTTGCGTACGTTCCAGGCCCCTGTAGGTCTCTCTAACAAACTCTCCTGTGAGGCTAAGAGTTTGTCCCGCTGCCGCCTCAATCCCCACAGGTGTTTTCATCAAAGGCTTTGAAGCTGTATTTTCCCACACCGGAACCCTGGGTTGCAGGGTCTATCTCGCTCCCCTTTGGTTCCTCCCAATTTATCTGAACTCGAATGTGGGACCGCCTGGTCCACCAGCCCCAACTGTGCCCGCCCTGGTCTACCAGCCGTCAATTTGCTGCAAATCCCCTCCACCTGGCTGCCCATCTCCACCCCTCCTACAGGTCTAGATGATTGTTTCTTCTTTAAGTCCTTGGTTGTCAGACTTAAATACAGTTCGATTTTCTGTCAGTTCTGGTTGTTTTTTGTTTTTAAATTTGTTGTTGTCCTTCTTTTGGTTGTGTGAGGAGGCACAGTATATCTACCTAAGCCTCCATCTTGGCCGGAAGTCCAGAAACCTCTTAAATGGACATCAAGCTTAGTAAACGACCAATTAGTCCCTAAACCCTGCTCACTAGTTCCTATGCATTTTAGCATTAAAGTAAGAAATACATTAGTCATCGGCAGGTAAAACTCACCTCATTGACAGCCCAAATTACTATACAAACCAAGTTGCTGGAAAGACAGAACACTACTTTATGATGGTCTAAGCTCCTACAAGACAGGAACTATGTTTAACTCCTCCGCACAGTGCTTAGTTCCCATGACCAGAGAATTAATACAAAAGGTCAACAACAATAATACAGATAAAGACAAAAGAAGGAGGTTGCTGTATCCCTGGGAACGGCTGGCAGAATGAACTACAAATAATTGAAAAATGCAGTAAGCCAAAAATAATTAAGCTGATTGTTGTACCCTAACTAAATCTTTCACATAAACTGATGATACAAAGCAAAGAATCTTGAAGTGCAGCTCTATGAGAGGTCATGTGTACCGCTTTGGGATTGATGTTTCCTCTGCTGGTCAGTTAAACGTGAGAAATAATTCCTGAATCCAATCTTTGTGCAGGTATGGGACTACCCCAGTGCAGTTCCCATACTGTAACATGCCACAGTTTCTTCACTTTTCCTCGGTAGATGTGGACAATCAAGTTTCCTTAAAATGCCAATCTGAGGGCTAAAAATGAAAGTATGAGGTCTGTCCAGAAGGTACCCAGCCATATAATGTGAAAAATAGAGATATTTATTGAAGAAGATACAAGATATGAGAAACATTGTATGACGCTTCATCCCCTTCAAAGTAGGCACCTTGGGACCTCACACAGTTCTCCCAATAGCTGCCCCATCACACTTTCCTGAATCTCATCAATGGTCTGTAATATCTTCCCTTTCAAAGGTGATTTTAGTTTTTGGAAAAGGCAGAAGTTGCAGGGTGCCAAATCTGAGCTGTAGACGGGCTGAGTCACCTGGGTGATTTTATGTTTCACCAAAAATTCTGCATGAGACGTGATGCATTAGCAGATGCGTTGTTGTGATGAAGCTGCTAATCACCAGGTGCCCATAGCTGCAGCCTTCTGAATCATCCAGTTTCCACGGAGGAATGCTCAAGCTTGACACAAAATTCCATGCAGATTTGTTTCTCTGCTTGCTCAGTCATTTTGAATGTGACAGCCACACAGTACACATGCTCACTCAACCGCCCCCCGCCCAACTGACTAGTGTCTATCACCCCCACTGACTAGTACAGTGAAGTTGTCATTGTTCGTGCTTGCACATTCCATTCCACTCTCCTTGGCTGCCAGGTTGCGACGATGTCCCACAAACTGTTCTGATTATATTAACAATGGCTGGACTTTTTCTAGAGAGATCTCGTATATACAAAGGTTCTGTTATGTGACAGGTACTCAAAAGTGTAGGATACACCAAGGCTCACTGTGTAACACAGCTCTGGGGCTGTGGGGCACATTTCCATCACAGATCTGCACAGCCTTCCATGAAAATCCTGGATCATCTTTTTTCTTAACTTCCTATTTTGTGGTTCATTTCACTTTCCAGCCCTCTGCCTGTCCCTCATCAGAAAAGATCAAAATGCAAATGCATAATGGGATGATGGCAAACAAGACACAGGATTATGTAATTTAGAAAAGAATTGGATTCTGATGGAGATCTACTTCTATGTTGTAGAGAATGACAAGAAACTCATTCACGATCTATCTTTAACTCCTAGATATTACTGACAACTTCAAGAAACATAAATCACGTAATATTCTCATTCCTCTTGGAGGAGGGTTTTCCACAGGATCCTGTTGAGAATTTTATGAAAGACAGAGGCCTCCTTCCTCCAAATATATATGTTATGGGACAGGGGCCTGGCCCTGAGCAGGTCTTCCTAGGGCCAGCTGGAGTGTGTGGGTTCTTGACTTTGTGTAGGAAAGATTTCACAACATAAGTCCATGAGACTGTGAGGATACATTTATTAAAGCTGGGGACAGTGAAACAAGGAAGGGCTTAGCATAGAAAAAGCAACAGGAAAACCTAGGCTGGGTTGCCTTAGCTCACTGGGAAGTCAGAGAAAGACGGCTTTGGGTACAGATTCAGGGGATTAGCCTGGGACAAGCTGCCAGCTGCCCATTGCCTTAGAGTTTAGGACAGGGGTGCCTGTGGGGAAAAGAAGTCAGGGAAGAAGGAAAAGGGAATGGCACATGTGAGCCTCTCCCCAGAGGGAGAGCACTGCTGGGTCCTTTGTCTTGAGGCTTTTATCTCTTTCTTGCACCTGGGAATCCTGGGGGTGGTTCTCAGGGGAGAGTTTCAGTAGAATATTCATCAGTTCTCCAGGTGTGCCCTTTCAGGGTTATGGTCCCTACTGATTGGTCAGCCAGAGCAGGGAGTCTTTTAGTCATTGCAGTTGGTTCTGGTGTTGCCCACCTGGTTTTGTGGCTTTTCTAGGCCTGGAGCTGCAATACAACTGAGGCCTAGATGTAATCTCTGGAGGAAAGGTCAGGAGAGGACAGGTTACCCTGGGGGCCAGGTCCTTGTTTTCCCAGTTTTTCTCTCCGCCAGGCATTCTTCCCTGATGTATATCTGCATCTGGTTGTAAATTGCTTGGCCAGTGTGTTCAACTATCTGTCTCAGTTTTCCTATTCCACTTGCCAAGGAATTTTATTGGCTTGTTACTATCCTGTCTCATATACACATATCCCAATTTTGCTTACATTTCAGACAATTCATAAACACATATCCCTGTTCTAAACCCCTTGCCCCACAGAAGTAATAAAAGAATCAGGCCTTCTTGTAATTCAAATGTGAAACAATCTGACTTTAAAAAATTTTTGTACATACAGCTGGCTGCAGTCCCAATAATTCTATCTCTCTAGGTTGTGTTAAAATTCCAAAGAACAAATAGCATGAAGAAAGCCTGAGAGGTATGTGAAGCCAGTGTCTGGTCCCCAAATGCCTACTGCTTCACCAAATAATTAAGCCATTACTTCAACTCTGCAACATAACTACTTCACAAAACCAAACTCACAGATGACCTTGAGAGATGAAAGCCCACATAATAAAAGTTCACTGGCAGCTCAGTTATTTGGACATAATTTTGGAATTATAGAAATGCTGCCGAAGGCAAACACAGCATCTAATTAGCTCCAACTAATTAGCTGAGCTGCACTCTGCAGTGGACCCATGTGGAGTACCAGACAGCCTGTCCTCAGCGCATGGGGGCTGTTGCATCCACCTGGAAGGCAACCAGATTATACTCTAAAGAATAAACAAAGCACAACATCCCACATTCTAACTTGAAGAGTAGTCTGTCTACATAAAGGTGACAAATGAATATTTATTTGCTATCATTTAAAGATCAAAATAAATAATAATCATAAGCCACTTTATATTTATAAGATGCTTTACAGTTTACAAGCACTTTAACATAGTTCAGAATCTCAGAAGGAATGGCAGATACTATTGCCAATTCATTTATTAACAAATGTTTTTTGAACACAGGTTGTGCTGGGTGGGGAGGAGAAAAGAGGGGTGGTCCCTGTCTTCCAGTGGTCATGGAAATGCAGGAGAAGAACGCCAAGTCTGCCTTGGGGAGGAAAGGGGATGGCTTTATGAGTGAAGAACACAATGATTCTGAGGGGGAAAGTAACTTTGTGTGAAGAACTGGAACGGGAAGAGACTGGGGAAATAGGTTCAAGTCAGGAAGAATAGTGTGTGCAAATACAAAGGTAGAGAGGTGAGAAAGGGCACTCTTCTGCTGGCTAGAGGTGCAGGAGCCTCAGGAGCCAGGACAAGGGGAGGGCGTGATAGGGGATGAGGCTGCAGAAGTAGGTGGGCTGTGGACACTGGGAGTTTATAGATAAGGAAGCTGAAGACACAGAACCACTAGAGTAGTTGCTCCCAAACCACAATGTGCGTTAAGACCACATGTGGAGCTTCTAGAAATGCACTGCCCTCAGGTCCCACCTCCAAAGACTTGGATTCCATTAGCCTGGTGTGGGGTCTGGGCATCAGTGTTCTTTTTAAAAGTTGCCTAGTTGAGTCTAATGTGCAGCTGGCGCAGAAAGGCACTAGCCTAAAAGTTAAGGAGGGACCTAAGGTGATCCAAGTTCAGGGCTCTTTCTTGAGCTTTAAACTGTAGCAATTACTCCCCTTTAATTTAATATACCAATTTTAAGAGTGGAAAAAAAAAGAATGTGGAGAGAAGGCTTTCAGTACAACACATACACCAATATGTCAGATACGGCTCTTCATTATAGCTAGAATTTTAACATTAATTTAATATGCAAGATGTCCTAATTAATATGGATACCAACAAATCCAAATTGACCTTTATTTCTGGATCACGTGAGTAGAAAAAAAAAATTATGAACGTCTCCTTATACTTTGAACCATTCTTTAAGACCATGATGCTTTTCTGAACAAGATCAACAAGTCCAATATACTTTGTAAACTGACTCACCCCGCTAGCACAATATGGGGGAGGAAGGGAAAACTAGGAGATGATGTGTATCTGAAAAGCTTCAATGCTTTCAAAGGTCATCTGACTGACAAATCTGCAGTTTATGAGCAGAATAGGTGAATCGGAGGTAGTAACCCAGCATACTTCCATAAATCTAAATGGCTGGCTAGCACTCCCCAGGTAGCAAGGTCAGCAAATCAGGGTCATATCTACTCTCCCTTCATCCTTCTCTTGTCCAACAAGGACACCGCCAACAATGTTGCCTGCTCTCTTTCAACACAGTGCTCCTTCAGCTGCTTTCAAGTCCAGTTGCTTCATGAATCAAACGGGCTCAGCCGTGAAATCAAAACCAATTTATGATTCCTGTGCCATAATTTAATACTACTTAAAAAAAAAGAACAATAAAGTAATTTAAAAAAAAAAAACACTCACTAGGAGTACTTCAAAAGAATACCAATTTATACCAGGCAAAAAGCCCAGAACATTGATTCCACTCATTTAAACTAACAGCATACCCATTTAGGTAAGAAGTGGACTTGCAAAAAAATGTTTGAGGACATAAATTTTAGGGGAAGAATAAAATGCTTTTCACTCCTGTCAGAAGAGAAAGAAGAAATGAGGAAAAAAACCCAATCTCAAAACAACCTTTTGTACTAACCTTTGAGCATGACCTCTTCAAAAGTAATAATACAAATTCACCTTCATTCCAAGAGCGAGGTTTGTGTCTATTTCATTATGACACTCCATACAAGGGCTCACATAAAGCAGTAAGTAGTGAAGACTTCCTAAGATGGCGGCATAGGTGAATGCGCCGTGCCGCCTCGCACAACCAAACAAGGAAAAAATTAGAAATTTACACAACCAAAAACAGCCAGATCTGACAGAAAATCGAATTGAGAGGAAGTCCAACAACCAAGGAATTAAAGAAGATACATTCATCCAGTCCGGTGAGCCAGGAGGAGCGGGGCGGAGGGAGAGCACTCGGCGACTCTGTGGTGAGCTGGTGAGCAGACGGCAGGACCTCGGTCTGAGGGGCGGTTCCCACGGGGCTGCAGCACACCGAGACGGGAGTGCCTGACCGAAACGCGGCCAGTACCCGACTCATCCAGACCCAGCGGGGATGAGACTGGTGGACCAGGCAGGTCCGCGTTCGCGGGCAGACGGACCAGGAGAGAAAGCAGGGCGCAACCCAGCGGCGCAGATTGAGAGCACCTGTGGGGGTGGAGTCGGCGGTGGGAGGAATTCCCAACCTCATAGGAGAGTTCGCTGGGGAGACCCGTGGGGGATTGGAGTTGTGCAGCCTGTCCAGCGACCCTCAGAGCCAGCACAGAGGGGCTCGAGTTGCTTGCAGGAGGCGGTGTGGGTGCGGAGAGTGGAGCAGGCACCATTATGCGCTCAGGTCCCGCCCCCATAGGCTACGTCACAGCACAACTACTGGGAGTTTCCCTGCCCAGGTGAACCCCAAGGCTCCGCCCCCCTTACAGTAACAGGAGCACCGAGGGGAAAAAAAATGGCCCAAAGAAAGGAACAGATCAAAGCTCCAGAGCTAACCGACCAAGAGATAGCCAACCTATCAGATGCACAGTTTAAAACCCTAGTAATAAGTATGCTCACAGAATTCGACGAAAAATTATCAAAATTGCTTGAACAAATGAGGAGAGATCTGCAGGGAACCAATAGGGATAAGAAGAAAACTGGGGCTCAAATCAACAGAGTGGACCAGCAGAAAGAAAAAACATCCAACCAGAAAAGAATGAAGAAACAAGAATTCAAAAAACGGAGGAGGGGCTCAGAAACCTCCAGGACATCTGTAAACGGCCCAACATACAGATCATAGGGCTGCCAGAAGGAGAAGAAGAAACCCAAGGAATTGAAAACTTATTTGAACACATAATGATGGAGAATTTCCCGAAGCTGGTGAAGGAAATAGACTTTCAGGAAGTCCAGGAAGCTCAGAGTCCCAAAGAAGTTGGACCCAAAGAGGAACACACCAAGACACATCATAATTACATTACCCAAGATTAAAAATAAGGGAAGGATCCTAGAAGCAGCAAGAGAAAAAGAGACAGTTAACCTACAAAGGAATGCCCATAAGACTGTCAGCTGATTTCTCAAAACAGACCTTACAGGCAAGAAGGGACTGGAGAGAAGTATTCCAAGTCATGAAAGGCAAGGACCTACATCCAAGAATACTCTATCCAGCAAAGTTTTCATTTAGAATGGAAGGACAGATAAAGTGCTTCTCAGATAAGGTCAAGTTCAGGAAGTTCATCACCACCCAGCCTTTATTGTATGAAATGTTAAAGGGATTTATAAAAGACATGGAGGGATATCAACAGGGGAGTGGTAGGGGGAGAGGGTGGGAACGGGGCACAGAACAAGTAGCATAAATGGGAAGTAGACAACAGACAGGGGGAGGTTAAGAATATATAGGAAGTGCAGAAGCAGAAGGACTTATGTGTATGACCTATGGACAAAACTAAAGGGTGGGGAAAGGAGGGGTATGGGGGTCGGGGGCAAGAAGGGGGGGAAAGTGGGACAACTGTAACAGCATAATCAATAAAATATAGTTTAAAAAAAGTAAGTAGTGAGGATATTGCCTTTATCTCACAAGTTATTTTTTTAAATTAAGTAATATGACATCTAGGAAAACACAACTGCATGGTATGATATAAATAAAGTTTAAAAAATATATTAATAACATCTATCAATATTTCTTGGATGCTTGAAAAGTGATGGCTGACTTTTAGGCTATCCGATAATCTGCTCTCTTTAACTTAGCTGTTTTTAAAGTTGCTTTACCAACATGTCTTTAGACCAGCATATCCCCAGGAATCATCGTATATTACTCACATCTGGAAACATAGCCATGACCAAAAGTTGTTTTTTTTTTAAGATTTTTATTTATTTATTTTAGAGAGAGGGGAAGGGAGGGAGACAGAGAGAGAGAGAAACAGCAATGTATGGTTGCCTCTCACATGGCCCTCACTGGGGACCTGGCCCGCAACCCAGGCATGTGCCCCAACTGGGAATCGAACAGGGACCCTTTGGTTCCCAGCCCGTGCTCAATCCACTGAGCTACACCAGCCAGGGCCCATGACCAAAAGCTTTGCTGACTTAGTAGTGAATATGAGAGAAAAGATCTGGGTAAGCAAAACTACAGCCCCTCTGCCGCATGGCCAGCCAGGGAACCTTCTCTGCTGGCCCATGCTAACCTGATAAATCCTTTATCTGCCTTCCCCAGCCTCCTCCTATTCCTGTTTGTCATTACAACATTCCCTGGCTTCAGCACACATTCCTGATAAGTTGTGAACTTAGATATTCCAATTACTTATACTGACTATATCTCATGTTGTGTTGACTGTTTCCTGTGTTTCCAAGCCTCTCTGTGGGTGGGCTGCATTACACCTGGAAGTTTTCCCATGGGCTCTGGGGCAACCAGAGGCATGGAGTTTGGTGTCCCAGAGAAGGGTCACATTTCCTTAATGGTCTTGATTTGAAAGTCACTATACCTTCCACCAAGTGGCTGGGAGTCACCTCCTTTTAAGTAATAACCTCAAGACACCTGATGTATCTGGAGCAGTGGTGTGAAGCACATCTGCTATGAGGGGAATGTTACTGGCTCCCAGACACTCCAACCTAGTCGTGTTCTTACAGGCCTAGTCAGCTTAGCAATTATTTACCCAGCATAGCTGACCCAGGCAAAACAACACTAACCACCCTTTTCCTGCTCTTCACACTAGAAGAGAAAATGATTGACTCTATTTAAATGTAACTGATAAATAATATGTTGGTAATCCGCAATCAAGTTAAGAAAAGTTCCCTCCATCTGGTTAGCTGTTATTGAGAGTCGGATCACATAATACATGTAGAACTTTAAAAATTCCCCCCAGTTCCACTTTGTATATTTATGGCCTCATTAATTTAAACCACTCCATTACTTTCTTACTAACATGGTTATGCTTCTGTTTAAGCATCATGGAAAGAAGCAAGCATGTTACTACATGGTAACTCTTAACTGTCTTCCACCCAAGTTACAAGCAGGATAAAAGTGCAAACCAAAGGATGCAATAGTGAGCAACACCTCCAAGATCATACCATTTTCGGAAAACTGGATATCTTCTTTCAGCCTCTCAGCACATTCCTACCTTAAGGCCCTGAGCTGGATGGCAATGTGTGAAATGTGTGACCATTTATCATAGATTGTTCTTGTGTTATATTCTAGACCAGTGCTGTCCAATACAATGTTCTATGATGAAGGAAATGTTCCATATCTAACTTAATACAGTAGCCATGAGCCACAAATGGCTACTGAGCACATGAACGTGGCTAGTGCAACAGTATTTTTAATTGATTTCATTTAAATTTAGTCACATGACGCTATCGACCACTGTATTGGATGGTGTACTTTCAGACTATGAAATACAATTATTATTACTTTATTTAAAAATTAATGTGTTTTGACAAATCCATTTTCCCCTGCAGCTTTCCACAATCCTATTTCATTTTACCAAGAGCTTATCTTCTATCACTTATAGCCCCCCTCCTCTAATTGAAGAAAATGTTAATAGTTCAATGGAAAAACTGGGAGGCAGATGAAAACTTTAGGTTTCTAGTTGAAACTACTGACGCTATTTGCCTTACTTTCCCCCATCTGTGTGAGAAATGGTTTCTTTTAAATCACAGCATGTAAGAGACGCTGAAATGACTGCAGATGCTCCCAGAACTACACACTTCTGGGTGCATACTATGCTTTGTTAAGGAGCAGGAAAGTTCAACAGAAAAAGCCTGGCAAAGGAGAAGAATTATATTTTGTTTCCTACTCTTGAGAAAGCCTTTTCAATGTCCACCCACCCAAGTTTAGTTTGCTGTTCAAACAGGTTCTTGTAAAGAACACAGATGCTATTGTTTCCCCCAACAACCCTTCTCAAATAAGGCTTTGTCTTTAATGCTTTCGGAGACAATCTAGGAGAAAATGCTGCTGAATAATTGGGCCAAATTGAATCGGCTTGGTGGCGTTTACAGACTGTTCCCAGAATGAACACGAGAGAGGTGGCAGGGTCACCCAGCACCAAAGAGTTGAGACCAGAGACTGTGTCAGTCACTCTATCCAATGGGAGAAAGCAACTTGTGGTGAGAACACCGCCCCCCCCCCAATATTGGGGGGTAGCTAGCTGGAGGAAAAGTCCAAAAGAACTATGCTCAGTATTGGGATGCAGCATCTTGCTGGGCATGTGGAGTACTCGGGCTGGTGTGGAAAGTGCTCACTGGCAGAAACTTGCCCATCGTGAGACCTACTCTGCAAGCCTGGAATACACCCAAAGAAGCGGCATGGAACCCAGCACACTGTGTGATCAGAGACCCTGGCA
The DNA here is from genome assembly GCA_004026765.1 of Micronycteris hirsuta. Classification (NCBI taxonomy): domain Eukaryota; kingdom Metazoa; phylum Chordata; class Mammalia; order Chiroptera; family Phyllostomidae; genus Micronycteris; species Micronycteris hirsuta. The sequence goes on along the minus strand of PVJI01008244.1, from coordinate 52,409 downwards.
GTGATGGAAAGCTAAGGACAACTTCAGAGACCTAAACAGTCTCGGACATTAGGCAATTGTTAATATTTACTTTTACATTCAGAGATATGCATCCTTTCGAATTTCAAGTTCCTCTGGTATTGAGCAAAGGAAATAGATAAGATTCAGGGCTAACATTCTTTTCCTTGTGTTCACTTCTTGGTCTTCCTCTATGCAAAACTTGTAACTAACTCCATGTCAAAAAATGCTCAGACCAAACCCTCTTAGTTATCTTTGCTTGTTTCTCTCTCACCCACCATCCAATTCCTAAGCAAATCCTGTGAGCTTTACCTTCAGAATATATCCTGGACACAGCCACTAACTGCCACCATTAGTCTCCTGACTGCAGCAGCTTTCTCATTGGCCTCCTCACCCAAGCACCACAGACTGCTGAACTCAGCAGCTGGTGTGATCCTTGTGTAAGGTCCAGTCAGTTCATGTCAATTAGAATAAAGTCCAAACTCCCTCTCCTGGCTTACCAGACCCTGTTACTTCTCTGGGCAGCAAACCCCCTGCCATTCCATTTCTTGTTCATTCTATCCTGCCACTGTGGTCGCCTTACATTGTGGTCCTCAAATACATTGAACACATTCCTACCTCAGAGCATTTGCACATCCTCTTCATTCTCTCTTCAATGACTTTTACCCCAAAATGTAAAACTTTTATCCCTCATTTCCTATACTGTCTGCTAAATACCATATTATCATAGAAGCTTCCTTGACAAGTTTATTGAAAATATGGACACCACAAGCTTATTTTAAGTGTGGACCACTACACACTCCTTTCTCCATTGTTTGATTTTTCTCCTCATCACTTAATACCACCTGGCATACGATGTATTTGGTTCTGTTTCTATCTTTTTATACTGGAATATGTTTCATGGGGGCAGGAGTATTTTGTCTGTTTGGTTCATTGCTATATATATCATCAGACCCTGCCTAGCACATAGAAGGCACTAAATAAATATCTGTGGGTTTTCCTTTTGAATGTTTGGGTTGGTTCTTTACAAAGCAGAATTCTCTCAAAATGAAATTTTTCTGACTATGTAAACATCATGAAGAAGACTCACGTAGTTATGGACCATAATATTACAATTTAACTTATACAAAGTTAAGACAATATAGTTCTATATAATTGGCTCCAGACTCAAAATTATATTCCCTAATTCCTCAAATAGTTCTTTCTCAGAGGCACTCCCTCCAGTTCTCAAAGTGAAAGGCACATCTGCCCAACTAAGCTGTTTTGGTCAGAGGTGGGACTCTGGCTCCTTTTCAGCCACATAAAATGAGGGAATCCCCACAAAGTAAGGTTTAGTGGTCATACATGGTTCTCTCCCACTTAAAAAAAGAGAGAGAGAAATGTCTACCACATGTGTCTACATCAAAGGGTTGTACAGTCAAGTGCAAAAATGAATGTGCATGCAGTGTGTGGGAAAAACACCTACCTTTCTGTCAGGAAGTCTATTCAACAAACACTGAATTCCCTTCTCCTTCTCTATCACCAACAAGGAGGATCTGTGCTCCTCTAGACCAGCTCCTGACCTCAGTCACCACCTAGAAGGCTCTAAGCTCTGTGAAGATAGCACACTCATCCTTTAGGTTCACCTGTCTATACCCAGGGCCCCGCACAGAACCCAGAATATTGAAAGGGCTCAAATAAATGTCTGCTGAACAATGAAGGCACCAGTTCAGAGCTGGGAGGGACTGACAGTTAATAATCTATCCCCAATAGCCCTGAGATTGTGTGGCTCTATGACATCTTAGACATCATGGGGGACATGGTTGCTTTTACTTTTGAGAGAAAGCTGACCACACAGTGAAGTTTTTCCCTTTTATTTCCAGAAGAGAAGTATGTATCTCACTGATGGTTCTCATGTTCTTCCTGTACAAACTAATTTTAATTCTATCTTAACAGATCCTTTCAATAATAAATGCTGACAATCCCAGATACCAATGCTTATCCTCTCAGGATTAAACTAAATGACTTAACCTCCAGGACAGCAGGTCTTCTTCCAGAGTTTTGTTGAAGAAAAAGCATATGGCACAGACCTGGCCAACAGCCACATGTAAGTCACTGTACTCAGACATCTATTTATCTAGTCAGTGATGTCCTTGTGAGCAGGGATCTTTCCCATTCATCATTACCAATGCATAGTAAAAGCTCAATGAAAGATTGAAGAATGTCACAGGATGTGGTAAGTACTGACCAACTGAAAATTAGTAGTAAACCAAACATTTTTCAGACTGTTTACTACTTAAGAATGGTTCAAATAAATGCTTCTCATCTACTGTTGGAAACTGATGTATTTTTTTAAGTATCATACTATGTGTTACAGGAGTTCACGTTAAGTATATGATCTTAAACACCACACATGCAGACAGATTTATACTCCATAGGAATGAAACTGCTTTCCATTTTATGGGTAACCTCTTAGAATTTCCTATGCTGTATTTAATTTAACGTTGATACTTTGCAAAAGCCAAAGCAACATTTAAGTTAATTCTTTCTTTGCAGAAAGAAAGGCAAGGTTGGATTTGGTACACATACCAGCCCAGCATGTGGTTCCCGTCTGCTACTGGATTCATCATGCTCCCTTGATTCTTGGCACAGGACTAATACAGCAGAAAAGTACATTCTGATGGTCTGTGGAATCAACCCCAATGGTAACTGAGAGTTGGCAGTGAATATTTGGGTACACAGGATCACAAATATTAATGAGTTATAAAATAAAATATCATCATCCCACCGAGCTCAATTGCTCATACACAGAAAAAAGCACTAGGACAGTAGTTCCTACACTACCCAGAAACAAAATTCATAACATATGACAGATTCAATGAAGACATTTGTGAGCTTGGGAAAAATAATTATGTAGCGAAAACCAAGCAATGACAACTCAGAATCAGAAAATTTAAATGCCATGTAGGCCAATATCCTACCAAATACAGAGTCTCACTGATCGGATCTGACCAGGGTTTAGGTGTTTACTTGAGCACTTGCAGAAACTAGATGTTACTACCTCCATCGATACAATGATTTCATTTGTAGGCCTCCCTTACTTACCATTAGACTTACAAAGGACCTATTATATGTTAGATGTTATGCTAGCTACTAAGGATAAATTGATAGAAGATATCATCTCTGTTCCAAGGGTCTCAGAATCTACTAGAGGAGAAAATAAGTATTGTTTGGGTGATGGGGCATAGAGAAGTTATAGGAGCACAAAGGAGAAACATCGCACATGAAGAATCAGGAAAGGCTCACAAGAAGTGACAGTGGTAAGCTCCATACAGAAGTTTGCCCAAGAAACAAGGGGTCAAGACACTCCAAAGAAGTACAGGCTGGAAAGCCAGTATGCGCAGTGAGCTTTGGAGATATGTCAGTCCGTGGGGCCACAGGTGAGACAGGACACAGCAGCCTGGAGAGAGGATTCAATCCAGAGGTTTTGAAAACTGGGAGGGTTTTGTCTCAAATAACTCCCATCAAATTACCTTTTATTATTGCAAATGATCATTGGAAAGCAACAACTGATCTTACTGAGCAATTTGGTATAAGCATTTCCTTTCAACTTCTAAGACTGCTAATAGCTCGAGCACAAACTAGATTATGTCCATAAAAAGAAGACAGACGTTTGAATGCTGGCTATTGGGTGAAAAAGCAGTTGAAAACAAATATGCATAACAAAATTAGTCCAATGTCAGATGTCAAAAGGACTAATGATGACTCTCTTAATTGCAACCACGATCTACTTAAGTTCTGAGTTTCTGTGAACACAAGGGAGCAGAGTATAGGAAAGACAATGAGTGTGCTTTAACGTCTAGCAAGCACCTGGCTTTCTCAATAGCAGTGGCATCACTAAGCAGCCAAACATGCTCCTGGAGCCTCTCTGAGATGAAGAAAAATTGCTCAGAAAATTCTGAATGAAATAAGTGAATAGCTAGTCCAATAGTAAAGAAAATGTAGCTATTGGGAAGAGGCTGGGATTCCTGACTAGAAAATATAAATTAATCTGTTTCATGCCAATTTTACTAACTCCTTATAAGTAAGATAGTCTCCAGGTTGGAGAGAAGAGGATCTTCATCAAATTAGAACAAATTTAGGAATAATTTTTAAATGTGTACACATGATGCTTTTTTTCCTTCAAAATTAAAACAGCTTTGTTAAGTCTGATAAAGGAAAACTTACACTGTTATAATCTAGATTGCCTACTTTACTGAATGAAATAATGTCAATGAGAACATTACACTACTTTTTAGATACTAAAAAAATAATACTGGCACATTTTTGAAGAATAACATGGAGGCAGCTTTCAAAATCTTTTGTTCTGAAATCAGATCACAAGCCAGACCATAATGTTAGACAGAATCCATGTGGCTTACAGGTCCAGGTGAGCTCACAATGGTGGCTGTTTTCCCATCTCTCCAATAGGGAATGAGTACTCTCAGCATTAGTAAGATGTGTGCCTCAGCTGAAGGAGAGTCAGAGCCAGTAACTCACAATGAAAGAGTTATTTCTGTGCCAGTTTAATCCCAAACATACTCAAAGTATCCTGAGGCATACTGAAAGCCTATGAATATTAAAAATTAGCCTTCTCAGTTCATTATGAAAACAAACTTCACTTGGAAATATAACCAGGAAAGGATACTGAAGAAGAGAGGGAGTCAGCAATCTAGACAAATAACTAGGATTCATAATTCTGAAGAATCTAGGAATCCCTACTACAGTCAGGAGAATAATAAGGGCAATCAGTTTATTCAACTAATTATTGAGATTGTAAAAAAATTATTGCTTTTCTTCCCCCCAAGTATCCTGTGTCTGCTGAAGCCGACTTAGCCACCTGGTTCTTGAGGCTCAATTTCTAACTCTCAAGTTGGTGTGAACATTTATCATGGAGTTAGCTTTGTTGCCTAGAGAAGTGATAGCAGGGCAGGGACAGGGCAAGTGCAGGAAAAATGATGGTGTATGTATCATCTCCAACTTTTTAAGACACTTCCATATAGAGAGGATGTGGTGGCAAGGGTCAGCCAAGTGCTGACTAAGAGCTTTCTGGAATGTTCTACACATATCTGCACTGCCCAGTATGGTATCCACTAACTCCATGTGGCAACTGAGAATGTACAACATGACTGGTGTGATTTGGGAACTAAAATTCTAAGTGTATTTAAATTTAAATAGCCATATGTGGCTGTTGGCCACCATATTGAACAGTGTAGACTTACAAGATATAACCTAAATACTTTGTCAACTGTGCACCCAAATATAAATTCTAACCGTGAAAAAAATGTTAGCATTATTTAAGGAATGTGTAAGTCCTTAAGTATAGTCAGCAAAACCCAGCTAATTAATTAATCTTCATCTTCAGAGATATACAGACAACCCGTACCAAACAAATTTTCACTTACAAGTACATCAATTATGTAAAAGCATACATTTTTAGTTTTATTTCTCCAAAATAAGTAAAAACAAATATCTAGGCAAATAGTACTAGACTGCCTGATAAAATCAGAAGGTTTATTATCAAAAAAACTTTTAAGATAAAAAAAACAAAACAATAATCTCATAGCATCCTATAATGAATCTCAGGCTTGGCCACAATCGCACCAGGTGACGTGAATTCTTATCTTGCCTCTCTAAAAGGTATTCTGGATGATTATACCAATACCTCAGTAAACTCTGTTGGGTCCTTAGGCATTTTGAGGAAATATTAAGTTTTAACCACCATGCGTGACATTTTCCAGAAGAAAATGCATTCTACTATTCTGAAAGTCTGAAGATAGGCAAAAATCCCCAAGAAATTTTAGCCTTTCTTAACGTTAATTTTGCATAAATAGCTTCCTCTAAAACTTCTCTTTGGTTTTCTCCTTGGAATGGAAAAAGATGTCCTCATTTACTTTACATAAATTTCAAACTAAGTCAATTTATAGGAAAGACATTTTCTTTCACCATTTTACAGGAAAGATATTTTCTTTCACAGTATTTATTGTATTTAGTTATCCTGTTCAATCAAGGAAAATTATCCTTTTTAAAGTATAGAAAGATAAATCCTTTCAAGTGCACATAAAGTCCTTTTTTATACAGAAAAATGCATAACATGTGCATACTTAACAATTATTTTAGTGAAATGCATATTCTAAGGTGGTAGGTACAATGATATTTCATACATACAGCAATGTCAAAAATACAGCCTTCAGAAGTTCAAATCTCTTTTAATCCTCTTTGATAAAAATCATTTTTAAATATGTTTATAATTCCTTGAGTTCTTAAAGAAAAAGAACTGAATTTCAAACTTTTCGCTGAACATCCATAAATATTATTATTCTTATTCTTATTCCAACTACAGTTTCTAACTCTCTGTGGCTTCTTTTTTAGTTACTCTTTACTTCTTCAAAGTCAGCATCAGCAATCAACCCTCACAGCTCGCTTTGCCTAATCTCCCGGATTATAGCTTCCAATTTTCCATGGAGTAAGGACAGCCAAGCCTGCGTAGTTTAACTGAGTTAATTATGTTTTTAATGAGGAGCTAAAGAGTAAATTTCAGAGCTGAGGGGCAGAGGATTTCTGCCAATTGAAGCACTCAGAGGATCATGTCCCACTCTCCTTCCACCCACACCCATATTAGAATTTGACATGTGCTGAAGTTGAGGAGGAAGCCAAAAAAAGTGTAGCCTCCGATTAACACCTAACATTCCAATTTTAATTAATATAAAATGAATTGGTTAATTTTACTATTAGAATTAAGTTTACCGTGTAATTCTTGTGATAATCAGAGAGATTCATCGCTCATTAACAGCTTAGGAATGCCTCTACCATAAATTTTCCAATGCCAAAGGCTTATCATCTATAATGGTGATCATGTAGCACAGTCTCTTTGTAGTTAGCGCCATTTAATTTTTCCTGTTAAAATCAGCTAGTGCATAAAGCATTTTGGTGATCTTCTTTTAGTGACCTTCTTGTGCTGATTTTATAGGAAGGTGGGGACATGGAGTGAATGTATCTGTACCTGAATGTAGGGCAACAAGAAAATGCAGGCTAGAAGGCAGACATGTGCACTATATATACTGAAGAGAATGGTAATGAATGAACTGAATGTCACTGAAGTTATTCCTCTGAAAACTAGCTTTAGAAAACAAATGATTTTTATCAGCTGTTATTTATAAATGTAAATATTCTTTTGTTTCTGCTTTCATCATTTATAGTAATTGTCAAAAACTTTTTTAAACAGTATCATATGAAGTCCTTTAAAAATTTACTCATAACAAAAACAACCCTATCCGTATTTTTACTTTTCTTAGTTAGAACTCAGTTATCTACAGTCAATGATTAAAATACAATGGGCCCTAAGTGAGTGGTTTAATAGCCCTGGAACAAGAATATAGTATTTTGTAAAGAAAAATATGGAGTTGATGAAATTGAGCAATCAATAAAAAAAGTCTGAGGAATAAAGTTCAGGCAGTCAGATTCTCTATAAAATTTATTAATTTATCACACTTAGGTTTACAGAAGTGTACATAAGCAGAAACCAGCTAAGATTTCGGTTTAATGATGAACTTACTCATGTTGCTCATTCACCAAATGTATTCACCAATTGTACAACATGTGCTCAAGGTCCTTCCAAGCATGGCTTGGCTTCACGGATTCAACACGGGAACAGACTGGATACCACAAGGACTGGACACCCAGGAAGGACACCTGACCATCCTGGATGGGTTGGCTGGGCATCCTGCAAAGTCGTGTCAACCAACACAAGAAGGAGCAAGCCTCAGATGAACCATGTTAGAGAGTAATTCAGGAAGATGTGAACTAGGGAGCTGTCAAGGCCCAAGAGCTGGCAGGCCCAGCAGCAGTTCACAGTATTTACTGTAGTGGTTTTGGGGCTGAGGGATGGGAGCAAAGGTGAAGCTGGGGAGACAAATGATCCTGGAGTCCCTGAAGCATATTCAGGAGCCTTGTTTTCTCGGGAAAGCCATTGACTATGGTCTCAGCTGAAGTGACAGAAGTGGGGAGACAGTGCACTAAAGAGGAGGGGTAGGAAGCAGGCAGGCAGAGTCAGAGACAGGGATGTTGATGTGACAATACTTATATCCTGCCAGGAAGGAGGGAGGACAAAGCTAGAGGTTGAGAATGCCTGAAAAACATAGTATACACATTAGAGCAGGCTGTCTGAGGACATGGGTCGGGTATGTAAACTGCATCTCTATCCCACAGAGCCATATCCTTTCCTAACATCACACATTCTTATCCAAGCCTCTATGAGAGTACCAAAGCAAGGGATGGTAGAAGACATGCCATCCATGTGAACAAAGGCCTCTAACATGGGACAGCTGCCACCAACGCACAGCTCAGCCAAAACTCTTCTCAAGCTATGCTGAACAAACCCCAAAACCTGCTCTGCCTACTCAGTAGCCAACAACCACATGTGGCTATTGCAATATAAATCAATTAAAGTTAAACAAAATTAGAAATTCAGTCTGTCAGTGTCAAGAACCACATTTCAAGTACCTACCAGAAATAGCACAGAGGTAGGCGTTTCCTTCATAACAGGAGTTCTATCACACAGAGCTGCTGTGAACTAGCACTGTGTGGAATTTGTCTCAAACAGGTATGTTCAAAGGGTGACTAAATTTAATTTTACTAATAAAAAGCTAGAAATTTCACTTAACCATCACCAATTATTTCAACATTTTCAGTGAAGAGAATCAATGTAGAAAACAAATATAAACACCAACTACAAAATTGTCTTGAATATACAAATGTTCAAAGCAATAAATTTCAAGTGCCAACATAGCTACCTAAAAATGTTTTCCTAGTGTATATGTATAAACTTAATATTTATTTACTGTGCTGTCAATGTGGATAAATAACATTAAAATGTTAAGAAAAACTTCTGATCTAGATGGCAGAATAGGTAAGCACAGCTCACCTCCTCCTTGCACAACAAGATCAAAATCAGGCCTAAACTATAGAACAACCATCACCCAGAACCACGAGAAATCCAGTTGAATGGAAGTATGACAACTAGGTAACTAAAGAAACCACATCCATCCAGACTGGTAGGAAGGGTGCAGACATGGAGCAGGCGGGTCCCACACACACGTGTGGTAGGTAAAAATTTGGGTGGGATATCTTGGGAGTGAGTAGTCCCAGTCCCATACCAGGTTCCCCAGCCCAGGGTTCCAGTGCTAGGCAGATAAGTCCCCATAACTCCTGGCTATAAATACCAGCAGAGATTGAGACAGTGAAAGAAACTTGTGGGATCCCAAGCAGTTCCTTTCAAAGGACCTGTGCACAGACTTACTCAGACTCACTCCTTCTGAGCTCCAACACCAGTGTAGCAGTTTGAAAGGAACCAGTGGCACACAGGGAGGATATGAATTGTCTGGCATCAAGAGAGAGCTGGGGGACAGCTTTCTCCCAGACAGAAAGGCAGACAGATGCCATTGTTCCCTTTCTGAACCCTCACCCCACACAGTCGGCAGGCTGGTGCCATAGGTGAGACGCCATCAACCTGACTAACACTGTTTGTCCTGCTCTGGAGATCCCCTAGGACTCTGTCCCACCAAACTTACCAGCCCACTCAAATGTTTAACAGTTACATTTCCACGTAAATGGCTAGTCTTGGCTCATGCTTCATAACTTCCTAAATCCTCTCAAACAAACAACCCCTAGTCTCAGTAAGCCCACAGCCCCTCTAACTCTTGCTAAAAGGCCCCAGGCCCAGCAGTAGCAGCAGCCAGCCTAGATTTATAGCTTAGTTTCACCTGGGAGTCTCCAAGCCCAGCACAAGTAGCAGCTATCTCAGATTGCTTTATAGCTCATGCAGAGTCACCCTGGGCAAAACACAAGAGGTGGCTGACCTTGGCCTGCACTTCCTGGGAAACCCCAGCACCTGTGTACCCAGTGGACAGCTACAGATTACATCGGAGTACCACCCTCCTGCCTCTGCATAGCTGTTCCTCCATGGAAGGTGGAGGTTGGTGGTCAATGGTCACAGCCAGTCCTTGCACCTGACTAGCCTAGATAAATCCCTCCCATTGACCTGCCAAAAGCAATCAAAGCTGAACTATAAGAGAAGGGTGTACTCAGCCCACACAATGGGTACACATTGAGTACCCAGCTTGGGTGATAGGGGAGGCTGTGCCACTCGAACCTACAGGGCACCTACTACATTAGGCCATGTTACCAAGACAGGGACTCATAGCAGCTCTAGCTAATACAAAGAAACAAAAGCAGGGAGGCTGCCAAAATGAGGAGACAAAGAAACAGGGTTCAAATGAAAGAACAGATCTAAACTCCGGAAAAAGAGCTAAATGAAATGGAGATAAGCAATGTATCAGATGCAGAGTTCAAAACACTGTTTTATAAGAATGCTCAAGGAACTTAGTGAGGAACTTAGTGGAAAAGATCCAGTCAGAAACAAAGGATACACTAATTGAAATAAAGAACAATTTACAGGGAAACAACAGTAGAGTGAATGAAGCCAAGAATCAAATCAATGATTTGGAACATAAGGAAGTAAAAAACAACCAATCAGAACAACAAGAAGAAAAAAGAATCCCCCCAAAACAGGATACTGTAAGTAGATTCTGGGGCAACTTCAAGCATTCTAACAGTCACATCATATGGGTGCTCAAAGGAGAATACAAAGAGCAAAAAAATTGAAAAAATAATGAAAGGAAACTTCCCTAATTTGGTGAAGGAATTAGACATGCAAGTCCAGGAAGACAGAGAGTCCCAAACAAGATGGATGCAAACAGGCTCACACCAAGACACATCATAATTAAATTGCCAAAGTTTAAAGATAGAAAGAGGATCTTAAAAGCAGCAAGATAAAAACAGTTAGTTACCCTAGGGGAGTTCCCATAAGACAGTCAGCTGATTTCTCAAAAGAAACTTTGCAGGCTAGAAGAGATTGGCAAGAAATTTTGAAATTCATGAAAAGTGGGGACCGATAGCCAAGATAGCTCTACTCAGCAAAGCTACCAGTTAGAATTAAAGGGCAGATAAAGAGCTTCCCAGACAAATATAAACTAAAGGAGTTCATTATCATCAAGCCATTATTATATGAAATGTTAAAGGGACTTATTGAAGGAAAAGAAGATCAGACGATGAATAACAAAATGTTAATAAACACATATCCATCTCAACTGAATCAAAAAACAAACTAAGCAAACAAAAAGAACAGAGAGAGATAGAATCATGGATACAGAGTGTTTTGATGATTGCCAGATAGGAGGTGTTGTTGGGGAATGGATGAAGACGTGAGGGGATTAGGTACAAATAGGTAGTTACAGAATAGCCATGGGGATGTGAAGTAGTAGTCAAAGGAAAAGCAGTAGTCAAAGAAATTATACCTATGACCCATTAACAATGGTGTAGGGACTGCCTGAGGGAGTGGGAGGAGTGCTCAGTGGAGGGAGAAAAAGAGGGAAAAATTGGGATGTTAATAGCATAATCAATAAAATATAATTAAAAAATAAAAACATGGAAACAGGAAAAAATTGTTAAGAAAACCAATACTGCAGTCTAGTCATTGTAGGCATCAAGAAGTCTTCATAAATGTTCATAATTCATGTTTTTAAATTTATGACATACTCCATGAAACCGGAATTGAGGAATTGCTGAAAGTAGCATTAAAAACTGTTAAATCTAGCAAATCCTACGTGCTTTTCATATGTTTATTGCCAGGTAACAGTAGTTATATCTATAAATATATAATGTTCATATTCAAATTGCTACTCCTGGAAGGTAGAAACAGTGTTCAAATAAAGGGAGGTGAATCTCAACCTATCTACATGTTGAGGTATCTGAGGAATCATAGGCACACACAAGCACACTCACACCATTGCCCAGTCCCAGACCATGTCCTTTAGAATGGGGCGGGGTGGCAAGTAGGGGCAAGCACTTGTGTTTTTTAAGAGCCCCTGAGGACAAAATAATATGCAGATAGGGTTGGAAACAAAAGCCAGGAGTTAGACAAAGCTTTTACATAGTCTTCATGCAAACTATTAAGGCTCATTAAGGATGCATGGGAGAAAACACAGCCCTTTTTAATCATCACAATAGTATTTTTCTTAAGAGTAATTTAAAACAATGTCCTATTATCCACAAGGACACTGGATTTTAACCCTGGCTGCATGTTAGAATCACATGGGAAACTCGTTAAAAATACTAATGCCCAGGCCCCCTCTAGATCAACTGTATCATTATTTCTTGTACTGAAACTTGGGCATGCGTGTGTTTTACAAGATTCCTACGTGACTCTAGGAGGCAGGGAAGATTGAGTATTCCCGCAACAGATGAACTGAATGCCTTGTTTTTGAGAAACTGAAATAGCAGCCATGTGCCCAAAATAAGACCAAGGAAATCAGACTCACTCCATTGAATCTGTCCAAAGCTTTGCCACCAGTACATGAATTTATCCTGAAGGTAGCATCCCGGTGTTCACACCAAGTCTTCACTAATTTCCCAGTACTACCTCCTCACAGTATGTGACCATAACTAGCACTCAAGGATGGCCTATTGAACAAATGGAACCAATTTATGTGGGTATGAATACTCTTTTTATACATGTTGAGTAAATTTAAATGTTTCATTCTCAAGGAAATCCAAAAGTTCTGATGTAGTCTGGAACAATATCCAGACTATTTTCTTTTATTTGACAGATCACTTTGAACAAAGTATTTGTATTTATGATGTTAAAGCTTTTATATCAATCAGCTTTTGTCATCAACACAAAATATCAGAAAATCTTAAAATTAAAAACAGAATAGCAAATAATCCTATATATAAGCAGTAATGGAATCTTCCTCCTCTTCTAATCTGTTTTACACACAGTCTTGCAGGAAAAATTCCCAGTGTGGGTGGTAGGTGGCAGTAGCAGGAATCCCCTTCCCTTGCACAGGGTATGAGAGGTAACATTCAGGTCTCAGGAATGGCACAGGGATGTACTAAATGGTATTCAATTACATTATGGATTCATTTATCCTTCCTACATATCTAACCATTTAAACCCCTGCATTATGACAGGAAATTTGATCTTTGGAACTTTTGAATACCAGAAAGCCAACTTACTTTACTTCTTCTGTCCACAAAAATATAACCGTAAAACAATACAACATTGAAGATATTATCAAACAAGAAAAAAAAAACACCCATATTCCCTTTGCCCTAACATGACTATTTATAAATTTGTTTAGGTCTTCTATTTTGTTTACTGGTGCAATATCCTCATATAGCTTTTGTAATGAAGATTTACGTATAATCTCAAATTCTTCTATTTTCAGTTACAATTATCCTGTAATATATTAATCAACAGCTTTATAAAACCAGCAGAGTTGGACACAGTGCCCCAGGGAGAATTCTTGTTCTCTAACACTGCTACAAACCCTGGACACCCCAGGCAAAATCAGCAGGCTAGGATGCTTCTGAATGTCTTATTCAGAGTCTCTGAAATAAACAGTAATCTAGAAACGGATCTCATCCTTGGCATTTAGGTCCTCATTCAATCAAGTACATTAATAAAGGGAAGGCTGAACACAGCACTCCAGGCTTCAGTTATGTTTAATGACAATGGTGACAGGAACAAAGCCATCAGTGATGGCCTGGCCTGCCATCCTGTGAGCCACTGAAAACGTTACACAGATCTGCAACAGTCAGACAAAGTGGAACTCCATCTGCCTACAAGGCTGAGAAGAATAAAGATGGGATCGTCAGCATTCCTTATGCCCTCTCATAATCACACCCATTGCATCCCATGTCTCTGCTAGTTTCACATGCTGATTGTAACTTTTGCAGCTTTTCAATTAAAACATTTTAAAAATGCACTATGAAATTCAGGCATGGAAGAGTGTTTTATGTCTCTCAACTGTGTTTAAACGTTACATAAGTCACACTACCTACAGCCCCAGAAAGTGACCAGGAGATTAGACGTCAGCCATTCATCAGTCACTCTTAAGGTTTTATTTTCTTCTCAGGCCTCAAATTGGTCAGTCACCAAAGCCAACCAGTCATCCAGAAAGAGAGACATTTTATACTAATTGTCACAATAGTTCAGCTCAGTCTGTAAGAGATGCAAAAAAAGTGGGTGACGGTGGTGGCAATTTCCTTTCAAAATGTAAAAATGTGACAAAGTACTCTATTTGGCTAAGCACTTTCCTCCCTGGAAACTTGTCAGATTTTGCCCTTAGGAAAACAATTAAATCAATTATATTTTTTAGTATATAATATTTTAAAACATATACCAAATCATCAACAAACCTTAACAACAATCAACCCATGACTGATCCTGCTTTATATCTCTAACAGCAGTCATACATAGCAACACCCATTTTATGTGGAAGCAAATCCCAGATATCATTTATTTCATGTATGTAAATAGCTTAGTATGTTGAGTCTACTTTTGAATGCTAAGAACCAGAACTCACTTCTTGGTGCTGTTTTGTAAAATTTGGTGACATCAGAGACTAAGCTAAGGCATTAACTTATCACAAAATCTCTAAAGCGAAACCATCACCTCAGACCTCTTCTCATAACCATGATGTTCCTTTGGGAAGATATTTGTCAGATAAATGCAGCCTTGCGTCACAAGCTAATTCACTGACTACTCAAGCACAAAAAGATGAATAGTTTCATGAGGATAAAATTTGCTTTTCAATAAAATCATATTATTTGCAAACTAACAAATCATGTTATACGCAAGTATCTCCATTACCTGACCTAAATTAAAACCTTGAGAAAAAAATTACTTGATCTGAATACCAAATGTACCTAATATGCAGATAAAATCCTAACTTTTTTTTATTGTTGTTCAATTACAGTTGTCCCCATTTTTCCCTCATTGCTCTCTTCTGCCCTGGCCACTCTCCTTTCCCACATTCAACCCCTGCCCACAATTGTCCTTGTCCATGGATCCTTTATACAGGTTCATTGATCTGACGCTTCCCCTTCTTCCCGTTATTGCCTTCCCATCCCCTCTAGTCCCTGTCAGTTTGTTCTTTATTCCCATGTCTATGCTTCTTTTTGCTTGTTTGTTTGGTTTGTTGATTAGGTTCCACTTATTGGTGAGATCACATGGTATTTGTCCCTCACCTCCTGGTTTATTTCACTTTGCATAAAGCTCTCTAGTTCCATGCATGCTGTCAAGAATTGTAGGAATTCCTTCTTTGTTTCTGCTTTGTAGTATTCCATTGTGCAAATGTACCACAGTTTTTTTTATACACTCATTTACTGATGGGCATTTAGGATGTTTCCAGCACTTGGCTGTTGTAAATTGTGCTGCTATGAACATAGGGGTGCATAGGTACTTTTGAATTGGCGATTCAGGATTCTTAGGATATAATTCCAGCAGTGGGATTGCTGGATCAAAAGGCAGTTCCCTCTTTAGTTTTTTGAGGAAATTCCATACTATTTCCTACCAGGCTGCATTCCCACTAACAGTGTATTAGGGTTCCTTTTCTTCACATCTTCACTAGCACTTGTTGTTTGTGATTTGTTCATGATGGCCATTCTGACCAGTATGAAGTGGTAACTCATTGTGGTTTTAATTTGCATCTCTCTGATGCATAGTGATGTTGAACATCCTTTCATATGTCTATGGGCCCTCTGTATGTTCTTGGAAAAGTGTCTGTTCAGGTCTTTTGCCCATTTTTAAATTGGATTGTGTGTCTTGGTGTGGAGCTGTGTGAGTTCTTTATACATTTTGGAGATCAAATCCTTGTACAGGGTATCCCTGGCAAATATATTTTCCCATATTTTGGTTCCCTTCTCATTTTGCTAATATTTTCTTTAGCCGTGCAGAAGCTTTTTTATTTGATGTAGTCCCATTTCTTTCCTTTATGTCCATTGTTCCAGGGGACATACTGGTAAAAATGTTGCTGCGTAGGCTATCTGAAAATTTTATGACTGATAAAGTGTCACACCTTATATTTAAGTCCTTTACCCATCTTGAATTTATTTTTCTGTATGGTGTAAGTTGGTCATGTAGTTTCATTTTTTTGCATGTACCTTGCCAGGTCTCCCAAAACCATTTGTTGAAGAGGCTACTTTTACTCCTTTTTATGCTCCTGCCCCCTTTGTCAACTATTAATTGACCATAGAGACATGGCTTTATTTCTGGGCTCTCTATTCTGTTCTATTGATCTACGTGTGTATTCTTATGTCAATACAAGACTGTTTCCATTACAGTGACCTTGTAGTACAGTGTGATATCAAGCATTTTGACCCCTCCTACTTTATTCATCTTTCTCAAAATTGCAGAGGCCTTTAAGGGTAATTTATGGTTCCACATAAATTTGAAATGTGCCTTGGCTGGTGTAGCTCAGTGGACTGAGCCTGGGCTGTGAGCCAAAGGGTCACCAGTTCGATTTCCAGTCAGAGCACATGCCTGGGTTGCGGGCCAGATCTCTAGCGGGGTTCATGTGAGAGGCAACCACACATTGATGTTTCATTCCCTCTCTTTCTCCCCTCCTTCCTCTCTCTAAAAATAAGTAAATAAAATCTTAAATTTTTTTTTTTGAAATCTGTGTTCTATATCTGTGAAATATGTCATTGGTATTTCAATAGGAATTGAGTTGAATCTATATATAGCTTTGGGTAGTATGGAAATTTTTTTTTAAAGATTTAATTTTTTTATTTATTTTTAGAGAGAGGGGAAGGGAGGGAGAAAGAGAGGGAGAGAAACAGCAATGTATAGTTGCCTCTCACACGGCCCTCATGGGAACCTGGCCTGCAACCTAGGCATGTGCCCTGACTGGGAATCGAACCGGGACCCTTTGATTCCCAGCCCGCGCTCAATCCACTGAGCTACACCAGCCAGGGCAGTATGGAAATTTTTATGATGTTAATTATTCTAATCCATGAACACAGTACATGATCCCATTTATTTGTGTCTTCCTTAAGCTCTTTCTTCAGTGTTGTGTAGTTGTCTGAGTACAGGTCTTTTACCTCCTTAGTTAGGTTTACTCCGAGGTATTTTATTTTTCCTGTTGCTATAGTAAATGGGACTTTTTCCCAATTTCTGTTTCTGATATTTCATTCTTGGTGTATAAAAATGCCTTTGATTTCTGAATATTGACTGTGTATCCTGCTGTTTTGCCAAATTCACTTACTAAGTTGAGTAGATTTTTTTTGGTGAAGTCAATAGGGTTTTCTTTCTTTCTTTCTTTTTTTAATACAAAGGAGAAGGGAGGGAGAAAGAGAGGGAGAAAAATATCAATGTGTGGTGGCTTCTCATGTGCCCCCTACCGAGGACCTGACCCACAACCCAGGCATGTGCCCTAGACTGGGAGTTGAACCAGGGATCCTTTGGTTTGCAGGTCAGCCTTCAATCCACTGAGCCGCACCAGCCAGGGCCATAGGGTTTTCTATGTACATTATCATGTCATCTCCAAACAATGACAGTTTTTCTTCCTCCTTTCTAATTTCGATGCCTTTAATTTCTTTTTCTTGTCTGAACACTGGCTAGAACTTCCAATACTATGTTGAATACAAATGGTGAAACCAGACACCTTGTCTAGTTCCTTATCTGAGGGGGAAAGCCTTAAGTTCTTGCCTGTTGATTAGGATGTTGGCTGTAGGTTTCTCATATGCGGCCTTTATTATGTTGAGGCATGCTCCCTCTACTTCTACTTTGCTGAGTCTTTTTATCATAAATGGGTGCTGTACTTTATCAAATGTTTTTCAGCATTCATTGATATGATCATGTGATTTTTGTTTTGCTTCCTGTTTATGTGATATATGTTTATTGATTTGTGAATATTGTACCATCCCTCCATCCCTGGGATTAATCCCTCTTGATCATGGTGTTTGATCTTTTTAATGTATTGCTGGATGCGGTTTGTCAATACTTTGTTGAGGATTTTAGCATCTATGTTCATCAGTGTTATTGGTCTGCAGTTCTCTTTCTTTGTTGTATCTTTAGCTGGTTTTGGGATTAGGATGATGCTGGCCTCACGAAAAGAGTTTGGGAATCTTCCCTCTTCTTGGATTTTTTGGAATAGTTTAAGGATAGCATAGGCTCTTTCAAAATGTATTGTAAACTTCTCTTGTGAAACCATCCAGTCCTGGGCTTTTGTATGGCAAGAATTTTTTTGAGCACTACTTCAATTTAACCAACTGTTATTGGTCTGTTCAGGCTTTCTGCTTTGTCTTGATTCAGTTTTGGAACATTACAATTTTCTACAAATTTGTCATTTCACCCACATTTTCATATTTTCTTGGTATACAGTTCTTCTTCGTAATTTCTTACAATACTACATATTTCTGTGGTAGTGGTTATAATTTCTCCACTTTCTTTTCTGGGTCCTCTCTCTTTTTTCTTGATGATTCTGGTTAAAGGTTTTTCAATTTTGTTTATCTTTTCAAAGAACCAGCTCCTGGATTTACTGATCCTTTGACTTGTTCTTTTAGTCTCTATGCCATTAATTCTGCTCTGATCTTGATTATTTCCTTCCTTCTACTTGCTCTGGGCTTTGTTTGTTGCTGTTCCTCCAGTTCTTGTAGATGTACAGTTAAGTTGTTTTTTTGAAATTTTTCTGCCCTTTTTAGGTAGGCCTTTATTGCTATGAACTTCCCTCTCAAAACTGCCTTCGCGGTGTCCCATAGGTTTTGAACTGTTGTGCGTTCATTTTCATTTGTATCCAAAAATGACTTGATTTCTTCCTTGATGTCACTGTTAACCCACTCGTTGTTTAATAACATGTTATTCAGTCTCCATGAATTTGATTGTTTTTGAGTTTTTCCTTTAGGTTGGTTTCTAGTTTCAAGCTATTGTAGTCTGTGAAAATGTCTGATATGATTTCAATTTTCTTGTATTTGTTAAGGCTGGTTTTGTGTCCGATCATGCGGTTTATCTTTGAAAATGTTCCTTGTATATTTGAAAGGAATGTGTATTTTGCTTCTTTGGGATGAAAGGTTCTGTGTATATCAATTATGTACAGTTGATCTAGTGCATCATTCAGCACCACAATATTCTTATTGAATCTTTGTTTGGAAGATCTATTCATTGTTGACAGTGGGGTGTTAAAATCCCCTACTATAAGTTTATTGCTGTCTATATCTTCCTTGATGTCCTCCAAGATTTTCCTAATATATTTGGGTGCTCCTATGTTGGATGCATATATGTTTATAATGTTTATGTCTTCTTCAGGGATTCTACCCTTGAGTATTATGAAGTGTCCTTCTGTGTCTCATTTTATGTCCTTTGTTTCAAAATCTATCTTGTCTCATTTCAGTATTTCTACCCCATTTTTTTTCTTGTCCACTTAGAATATTTTTTCCAACCCTTCACTTTCAGTCTGTGTAGGTCTTTTGTTCTGAGGTGGGTCTTGTGTGGGCAATTTATGTGTGGGTCATGTTTTCTTATCCATTCAGCTACCCTATATCTTTTGATTGGAGTATTTAATCCATTTACATTTAAAGTCATTATTGATAGGTACTTATTGTCATATTTCTCCCTTTTTACCTGTGGTTCCGCTCTCTCTCTTTTTCTTCACCTTCTTAAAGCAGTCCCTTTAGCATGTCTTGCAATGCTGGTTTGGTGGAGGTATACTGTTTTAGCCTTCTTTTATCTGGGAAACTCCTTGTTTGGCCTTCCGTTTTATATGAGAGTTCTGTTGGGTAGAGTAGTCTTGGTTGCAGGCCTTTGCTTTTCATTACTTGGACTATTTCTTGCCATTCCCTTCTGGCTTGTAATGTTTTTGTTGAGAAATCAGCTGCTAGCCTCATCGGGGCTCCCTTGTGTGTTTTTTCCTGTTTCTCCCTTGCTGCCCTTCATATTCCATTTGTCTTTGAATTTTGCCATTTTAATTATGATATGTCTTGGTGTGGGCCTCTTTGGGTCCCTCTTGATTAGGGCCCTCTGTGCTTTCTGGACTTTTGTGACTTTTTCTCTCATCAAATTAGAAGTCTGTCATTACTTTTTCTAAGAGGTTTTCTATCCCTTGCTCCTCTTCTTCTCTTTCTGGTATTGCTATTATACAGATATTATTACATTTCATGTTCTCCTGCAGCTCCCCTAACCCCTCTTCATTCTTTTTGAGTCATGTTTCATTTTTTTTTTTGGGGGGGAGGGATTTCTCCCTTTTCTTCCAGCTTGCTGATTCGATCCTCTCCTTCACTCTGCCTGCTTTTGATTCCTTCTACTGTGTTTTTCAATTCAGAAATTGTATCTTCATTTCCTCCTGGGTCTTATTGATAGTTTCAATGTTCTTTTTCATGCTGATGTAGTTTGCAGTAAGTATCTTATAGCTTTCCTGTAGTCACCTGCAATTCTCACTGAGCTCACTGTGCTTCCTTATAACTACTGTTTTGAACTCAGTGTCTGATAATTTACTTGCCTCTATTTCACTTAGCACTCTTTCTAGAGAATCCTCCTTTCCTTTAGATTGGGGGTTGTTTCTCTCTCCATTTTATGGGAGACTCCTCTTGTTTGTTTCTGTTAATTAAGCTGATCTGCTTTAACTCCCTATCTTTGTGGTATTAACTTCTATGGTAGCAAACCTGTGGGATTCAGTGCTGTGGTCTCCTTGATCTCCCATACTTGGTGCTCTTGGGATACCTTTATGACACTAATGTTGGCTCTCTGGATGTAACTGAGTTTTGATTATTGTTGGGTCATTCCTTGGTGGGTCCTTCCCTCCAGCTGGATAAGTGAGTGTCAGGACACCCACATCATATTGTGTGCTGTTGTGCAGGTGCTGCCAGAGAAAAAACACAAAACCCAGGAAACAAACCCACACCTGGAAAAATTACTCCCACCACCAATCCCACTGTCAACAGCAAGTGAACTATGAATAAGGGTGTAAAGAGATTAAGACTATTAGAAGAAAGGAGAAGTGAATATGAGATGACTAAGAAAAATGATTTGAGATGGTAAAAGGAGGAGCACTAATAAGTGTAGGGAATCATAGCATTGGAAAGAGAGAAAGTAAAATTTATATCGTAATTACAAAGGAGATTGGAGAAGGTGGAATGGAGTAAGAGAAGGGAAGCAAATAGTATTAGGTTTAAATATAAATTTTAAAAAATAAAATGAGAAAGAAAACAGAAAGCAAAGTAAATAAATAATTAAAAAATAGGAACCAAATTGGAGAAAAAGATACACCATAGCACTATCAACAACAAATGAGCTAAGATTAATATAGGTAGTATGGGAATCAGAGGCAAGGAAGAAAGGAAGAAGAGGTTAAGAAATTTCTAGAGGAAAGAAAAGTGATTTTGAGATGGTAGAGGGAGAGGAAATACTAAGAATAAAGAATGAAAACCAGGCTAAGACGGGAAAAAATTAAAATTTGAGACCAAAAAAAAAAAAAAAAAAAAGAATGGGCAGGATGAAGGCAGAATGGAGTAGGAGAGGGGAATGCTATAATTTGAGATTTGAAATACAAGACCAGTGAAGATCTAGAGTTAAAATTGAGAAAACTGCAACAACAACTACCCTATCCACAACCAACAAGGAAAGATTGCTAAAGATGGAGAGAGCGAGCGTGGGTATTTTAAGAGTGGGAGAAAGGATGTGTTGATGACCATTGACAAGAAAATTGGTTTTGAGAGGCTCGGCAGGGGAGAAATAGTAAGAGTGCAGAATGGAAACAAGTTGTAGCAAGAGAAAACACAAAATTTATAAAGAAAATAATAAGAGGAAAGGAGAAGGTAAAACGGGATAAGATAAGAAGGAAGCATAATATGAGAATTGAAATAAACTATACTATAAAATCTAGTGACTTAATATGCACAAATTTGAAGGACAAGAAATGAATGTTAAAAAATTATGCAGGAAAGAAAATATCACAAATCATGGAGAAGACCACAGTGGATTTTTGTCTTGGTAGCATCTAGTATTTACCATGTTTTTTTCTTTCTGGATCTGCCTCTGGTGATGTCAGATGGCGTCCCAGTCTGGCCTCATGCTGCATGTTCGAGATTATCAGAGATCTACCGTCTGTGGCTGATTCCTTCAATTGTTAATCAAGTCACTGAGTACTCAGCAGTAAGGTTAAGTACCACAGGGGGTACAGAGTAATTCCTGCAGGTGGGGCTATTGCTTCCCTTCAGGCTGATGCCACTTGGAGGTGAGTGGTCTGCCTGAATAAGATGGCTCCTCCAGTATGGGGGATGACTCAGCATTGGGATCCTGGTGGCTGTTCTCTCAGTTCTCTCCCGAAAGCCATTGTCCCCAGTCTCTCCTCAAGCATATCTAGTCCACTCTTTCCCCCTCCCCTTTCCTGGAGCCCAGAGTAAGAGGCTGTGTATGGAAATTTTATGCATTGGCCCTTTAAACACTTCTCTACATCTCTAGCTGTCTGACTCTAGCAGAGAAACCCTGCTGCTTTTTGTAGCTGGATGTTATCTGTGTACTTTCTAGACTCTGGTGCTGTGGCATACGGACCCCAGCTTGGGGTATAGACCCCACACTTCTCAGGGGTGTGCCCCTCAAGTGCTAAAATATCCCTTCAGCACTTCAGCTGTTGCCCATGAGAACCCAGTCAGCACTCTCAAGTCTCCTCTGAACTCCCTACCAGTGACGTTGTGTTGAAGCTGCTTCTTCTATCTGTCCGTTGTTATAAGGCTTCTCTCCCACTATTGTTCAGTTGTTTGTTCCACATGATTTCTCCACAATTTAGTTGTAATTCCATATTGGTCCTGGGAGGGGGTTAGTGTAACTTCCACTTACTCCTCCACCATCTTGGATACTGTAGGATTTGTGTGGGATTCATGCTGGATTCATGCTTTAATGTTGAAAGAACGACGTGACTTCCCCAGAAGAGTTTACCATTGGAGATGATGAAGTTGTTTCACTTAGAGCAGGGTTCGGCAAACTTTTTCCATCCACCAAGACAGAAGGTATACAAGCGTGTGTAGCCCATGGAGCAGCGGAGGGTCACTTCTCACAGGGCCTGGAGGAAGTCTAAAACCTTAACATTTTTAAAGAGGTTTTTACTTATTTGAAACTATTAGCAGTTTTTTTTTTTTTGACATGTATGATTTTAGATGGTCAGGACCAACGTGGAAGCTGATTAGTAATAATCTTCTAGTACTTAAAATTAGACAAAAATTCTCTCAATACACCATCCAGGGTCACTCTGATTTTATGAAGTGAGAATAGGGGGCAGGATTTTTACAAGGAAGGCTGTTTCTGTGCTAATACAGTTTTTTAAAACAAAGCAAAAATTTTCAGGTAAGCTCCTGCCCTACAAGTAATAAATGAATAAATAATGCCCTTTTCCTGCTGTGGTAGGGGGAAACCAAGCTCAGTTAGGAGCCCAAGAAACTGCATTTCAAACAGAGAGTTGACTAGCCAGCCATGCATTTTGTAAATCAAGCATGTCTGTATGCCCCATAGAAGTTTTTAGTGTATTTAACTAAATATCCTGGGCATACCTCATGCCCTACTTTATCAGTTTTTAAATCTTAATTTTTTTCTCTAGAGAAATCACACTGACAAAATGACCCAGCCTACTGGATGCCAACTGAATAATAATAAAGTGTGATGAGGAAAATAACTATCCTAGACAAAGAAGGAAATCCACACATGCATTAATGAAAAGATATAACTCTGTGGTAGTGACCAAGGTTAATAGCCACACCTAGCAAACTCCATTTTTAAAAAAATCCCTAGCCATGTAAATTCTGAGGTTTTAAAGAAAGAGACTAAGTGGCTAAAAATCTGTCACTAGCCTACATCATCCTTGCATTTTTCTTCTGTAGTAGAAAGAAGATGGGCTTTGCCAGTAGACAAACCTAGATTCAAATCTCTAGTTTGTTAGTTCCTCTATGGTTTGATCTTGAACCCCTTGCTGTAAATCAGAAACAACCTTCACAAAGCTTAGTTTGTGTGATCTCTGAATTTCCATTTCCTCACACATGAAATAGCATCTGTTACCTCACAGGATTTACATAAGCAACAAACCTTACAATTTTTTCAACATTAATTTGCAAGTACTTATCGAATGCTTATTAAGTCAGATACACTGCGGGCAAAAAATTAGACTAAGTCCTGGACCTTGCATAGCTTACATTCAAGCATGGCACCTTCTAGCTCTACATAAAATTGAAGATATTTGTTTCTGGTACCCTCTCATAGTCTAGCTAGCATCTTCCTTCTGCCCTCATGGCTTCATTCTGAGCCTAGGCCTTATCTTCACTTATTGTCTCTGAAATGTGAGCTGACAAAAACTCAAATCCAACAGTAGCAATCATGGCATTGCTCCCTTCCAAGAACAGGTATCACTAATCCAGCACAATGCCTTTGACTCTGAGCTCAAATTCCAAATCCTTCTGGACAAGATACTCCAAGCAGCCACTACCAATTGATACAGAGTTGGCAAAACTATACCCCATTAACTGAAGTTCTTCCCATCTATTTGCACTTTAATACCAGGCCCCTGAAGACTTAAATATAAAGGAAGTTGGAGGAAAAACTGAAGAGCATGTATTTGAGTTGGTCCTCAAGTCAAAACTTCCTCTCTTATCTTTTAGTTAAAATTACTCTCTATAATAACTGTTGGGCTTTTTACTAGAATGTAAGAAGAGATAGACTCATCTTATGTTGATGAGTCTATTAAATAGTCTTGTCGACATAAGATGAGATTCCTAAAACTATTGTGTAGAGCATTTAGCAAATGACACCATATGGTTTCTTCCTAGCTCTCACCTGTATATGAGGGGAAAAAATGTAGTCGCTTGTGTAATTATTTGTAAAATGTCTTATTTTCTCCAAACTCTAGGTTTTGTGAAGGCAGATTCCATGTGTATTTTGTTGAACGTTATTTTCCCCCAAAATAGCATAGGGTCTAAACCACAGCAGACTCTCAGGTACTCATGAATTAAAGAAACAGTTCCTCCATTTCCTTGAATAATTTTAAGTACACTGTTTAACTTTTCTGTCATCCTAACTTGGGGAAAATATTGTGATGCCAGCAAAATTAATAATAATATTCCCCAAAAGAGAGCTTGGATACTTTTGATGTGTCCTTTCTTCATAATTCTGATTTAGAGAGCAACAGTGTGAACTTTGCTTCACAATTATATATACAGAGAGTAGCTTTCTAGATTCACATGTTGGCCTTGTGATCTCAGCCCACTGCTTTTTCAGGTCACCATACTATCTCCATATACTGCATCATATGAATGTCTCACTAATTAAAAAAAAATAAGAAAAAGAAAAATTAAACATATACACACAGCTGTTGAGCTGTTCCAATTCTCAGATTAAGAGAACTATTCTCATAAAATAAGAAAGTTGGCTATATAATTGTCGTGGCTATACAAAAAATGACAACATTCATATGTCGGCTATATAATTGATACAGAACATGACATATTCACAATCCCTCACCATTCCCTAGCATGTTTGGTTAGGCCATCATGGAGCTGGTATCTATGAGTTCAGTAGTTTCACATGTCCACGGCTATTAACACAAAGGAACTCTCAAGATCCCCCATGCTGCCTAACATCTCTTCAGAAGGGAAGTGCAGTCAATATGTCAAACATCTAACAAAATGGATTTTTCCAAGAAAAATATATTAAGGCATTACAAATCATGAATAGGTTAAAAACCAAGACCCAACAAGCCCATGTACACACATATTTAGAACCAGATGTGCAATATAGGATTGTCCACATAAAGAATTTAGGAGAGACTACAAACAGCCCTTGGAAAATAAGCACAAAACACGTTTTGCCAGATTTACCAGTTACGTGTTACTGAAGATATGTGAATAGCTCAATCTCCACAGAAAACCGTGATGGACCCTGACCAAATGGGGAAAGATTATGATTTATTACACGTTTTCCTAGTGTTCAAAAGTGAAATGAGTCATTGAAAAATAAACTAAATTTACCTGGGAATAACAATTATGTGTTTTCCTCAGTCTATAAAATTACTTGTTCTCAAAGCCTTTCTTGATTAAAAGCTATATAGCTGGATCCATGGTAAGTCTTAAATAAATAACAACTGACTTTTATCTTACCTGAAAGCAGATTCTTTCTCAAACCTTCACTCAGTCACACAATATGATCCAAGTAATTAACTTTAAAAAATTAAAAATCTAAAAAAAAATCAACAAACTAAATTTTCTCTTTCCCCACCCTTCTCTTAACAAACAGCAACAAGGCACAGAGTCAAGCAGTGATTGGAAGTTAAATATCGTATTGGCCCATAAGGACAAGGCTCCTGTCCCTGATCACCTCATTGTCCCAAGTATCTAACATTAAAACTGGGTTTCCTGCTACTCTGTCTACATGAATATCCTTAACTTTTGGAGCTGCACTCTAGAGAATTTAAGAGTAAAGGCTTTGTAAAAATTCATCAAGTTGCACACTTCAGTTGTGTATGTGTAGTTTGTATGCTATATACTTTAATTTAAAGTGCTTTTTTTAAAAATAAGAGTGAAAGATCCTGATGTCTGTAATACACTTTAAAATGTTCAACAAGTAGGTAGATAAATAAGTAGGATGGATGGGTGAGTGACTGGATGAAGCAAATATAGCAAATATTAATTGGTGGATATAAGGAATGGGAATTTAGGCAATATAGGTGATAGTGTCTACTTCTCTGTGTCTATGTTTTCAGTTCTAAGAATATAAAATTTTAATTGGATTTCCTATGTGTTCATACAAAATAACTTCAACATTTTACAGGAATAGCCCTCACTTGAGGACAGCAGGGTTTCTGACAAGAGAAGAATAAGTCTGATGAGATGAAAGGAGACACAAATGTCCCACAATGGCCATGCGATTTTCTAAGTTCCAATCGAGCATAAGACAATCTCCACATCCAAGCCCAAGGAACTAGGATGATTTGTTTCTGCCACACAAGAGCTGGAAACAGGAGGAAAAAAAGGGGTAAAAGAAAGACGAGAGTAACGTGACTAATTGTCACAACCAAGAGGAAGAAGTGTGCATTGTCCGAGTCAACACATTAGTAACAGAGTCTTTCATGAAGAAGAGAGTAATCTTCAGTGATTTTTAAGTCCACAGTCATCTTAATTTTATAAAAGTAAAATTCTTTCTGGGATTAATACTTATATCTGAGCCTTTGGCTCTTCATTTGCAGCCCAGTCCCAAACTCTTCTACATTTTGGAGGATGACAAATCCCTCCCAAAATTCATATACCAGAAGTAAAGACCAAACCCTTGCCAGATGGCTCAGCTGGTTGGAGTGTCGTCCCATACACCAAAAGTTTACAGGTTCGATCCCCAGTCAGGGCACATACCAAGACTGAGGGTTCGATTTCCAGTCAGGAGCATAGAGGAAGGAAGCAATTGCTCAATGTTTCTCTCTCTTCCCACCCCCTTCCTCTCTTTCTAAAATCAATAAAAAAATCCTTGGGTGAGGGTTAAAAACAAGCAGAGACTGACATCTGCTCCATTTACCTTAGAGGGCTAGAGAGAAGACCATTCAGACAGCACATGGCTTGAGAAACACCAATAACTGGAATCATCTCAAGGAGCACCCATGTTAACATCTGAATTTAATTAATGCAGAGGACTTTTAAATCAAAGCTCATTTTCCTCATAGTTACAAGAGTCTATTAGGATTTTATTGTTTTAACTTGTGTTACCCATGTAACTACTTACATCCCTTTTCCCAGATAATGAAGAGAAAAAGTTAAAAAGCAGCTCATTGTATTTGCCTGCAAAGATCATCATTAGAAGTGAAGATGATTCATTTCCATGGAGCTAACTGATTTAGACAAAGTAAGAGGGCAACAAATACAGCGTTTCTGTTTTGCAAGATGAAAAGGGCTAGAGACTGGTGGCCCAACAATCTGAACATACCTAACCCTTCTGAACTCTACATTTAAAAATGGTTAAGATGGTGAATTTATGGCATGTGTATTTTACCACTATTAAAATTTATTTTAAATTCAAAAAGAAAAGTAGAACCATTCCCACTGGCCAGTACTTTGCTGGCCCCTTGATGTAATCTCACTTTTCAATTTCATCTTGAGACAGGCCGTGAGATACTCTGCAAGTTCGCCAAAAGTGACTAGGAAATAGTACTTAGAATCACCAGTATCAATTCTGTCACAGGCCAATTAACCAGAATCCTAGAGTCCTGTAATCCTTTGTGTGAAGGGAGATACATTGTTTTGGTTCCTGTAATATTTGTTTTGACCTTTCCTAAGGGTTTGGGAACTGAGGATACATTCCTTTAGCCTGTTTGAGCTTCCAAGAACTGGAATCCCTTCCTAGAGGGAAAACAACTGGATTAGAGGAAGGGTCCCCATGTCCTTTTGACAGCCACCCACCTAGCCCTTTAAGGAAGTACTACTACCCAGCAACGTAGCAGGGGAAGGGGCCCCAGGCTTCTGCAACATGTCCCCATCCTATGGTTAAAGCAGAGGACCTGGAGAAAAGCCAAGTACAAGTTTGGAGAGAAGCAATCGGGCCATGGAAAATACCTACACAATCATCAAAGGATAAACAAGCTGCATTTACAAACCCCACATTTCCTACCTCCACACCAGTAACCAGACAAAGGTAGAGAGGTCAAGTTTACACAAAGCAGAGACTGTGATGCAGGGAAGACAAGCTCTGAGGACAACTGCAGCTGGTCTGCCCCATGATGCCACAAAACCAATGGGTTATGTCAGAGTGAGGGGGATTCTTTAGAAAAAACATAGGGGCGCTTGTTTCAGAATTAGCCTATAGCTAAATAATGCAAATGTTTATGCAAAAATAGATTTTCTTACTATGTTAATTTGCTAAACACCTTGGTAAAGTAATAACCCCTTCAATGATGCCCGTGCTCCATCCTTGGTGCCTCATAGGGTTATAAGGTTAACTAAGACCAGCATCTTGCCTTTAAAGAGCACAAGTCATGAAGGAAAGGTGCTATGTAAGCAAGTACAAACAATAACATTTTTCAGGTTCCATAACAAACCACATTGTAGATATAGAGGTGCAATGGACCTCCCAAATGAGAAAATGTCTTCAGCAAGGTTTGGAAGGGGAATAGTTTTCAAGATGGGGGCAGTGGAGTAGAAGAGACCATGAAAGAAAGTTATTCCAGCTGTAAAACAGCATTTGCAAAGGCCATGTCCCAGCATACTGGGTAATGGAGTCTTGGAAATCAGAAGTGGGGATTCTGGAAGATGGTGGAGGAGTGAATGGAAGTCACAGTGACCTCTTCCTGTGACCTCTTCCCATGGCCAATCTAGAATGACAACTCAAATGAGGAGAAACCACCCCAAATAAACAATTGAACAATAATGAGAAAGAAACCTTATGACCTCGAAGAGACAGAAGAACCAGCTTTGGCACAACCTGTCCCTGTCTGGTAAGGAGGGTGGTAGAGACTCAAGAGGCCTGGCTGGGTGCCCACAGGTGGCAGTGCCAGAGGGATACTTAAGTGGCTGGTTGGACCCCTTGAGAAAAATGGGGTCTAAACCCTAAGCTGGGATCCTTAGCCTAGAACACCAGAGCCCAAAAAGTACACAGACAACAACCGACGGCAAAAAGTGGCAGAGTTGCTCTCTGCCAGAGATGGACAGCTGGAGATGCAAAGAGGCATTTAAAGGGCCAACACACAAATTTTCATTTGCAGCCACTTACCCTGGGCTCTGGCAAAGGCAGGGGCAGAGTGGCTGCTGTTGCCTGAGACTAAGGATTGATGCTTTGGGGAAAGAAGTGAGAAAGCAGCCTCTGGGATCCCAGTGCTGAGTCATCCCCAATACTGCAGCAGCCATCACGCTCAGACAGACCGCTCCCCTCAGAGTGGCAGCAGCCTGAGGGGAAACAATAGCCCCCACACCAGGAGGGATTCAACCCTGCCCTATGGTGCTTAAACCTGACTACTGAGTACAGAGTGACCAGATTAACAACTGAAGGGGACAGCCAGGGACAGCAGATCTCTGGAAGTATCAAACAGGCTGCCAAAGTTCAGATGGGGCCAACATCTGACAGCACCTGAGGCAGATGCAGAAAGAACAAAACCGTGGTAAATAAAAGGGGCTACTGAGATGAAAGCCTGGTCTGTGGTCTTCTTCACGATGTGCAGCATTTTCTTTCCTGCATAGCTTTTTAACACATTTCTTGTCCAGCAAGTTTGTATATAATAAGTCACTAGGTTTTATACAATAGTGTATTTCAATTCACATATTTTGCTCCTCCCTCCTCTTATTACCGCATTCTACCTTCATCTTTCCTTGCACTATTTTCATTTCAAATTTGGTTTTTGCTCTAGCTACAACCTGTTTCCATTTCATATTCTTATTATTTCTCCCCTGTCCAGACATACAAAATCAATTTTCTTGTCAAGGGTCATTTCACATCCTTTTCCCTGCTCTTAAAATACCCATGTTCTCTTTCTACCTGTAACAATCTTTCCTAGTTGGCTGTGGGTAGGGTAGTTATTGTTGCATTCTTTTTCAATTTTATCTCTATGGTTCACTAAGTCTGTATTTCAAATATCGAATTTCGCTGGTCCCCTATCCTACAGTTTTTTTCATTTCAAATTTTAATTTTGCTGTTATAGCCTGTTTTTCTATTTCCTTTCTTCTATTTCTCTTTCATTCTTCCCTTTTGTTTTTCTTTATTTTCCTTTTTCTTTTTCCTTACATACCAAATTTTAATTTTCCCTCTCATACTCCAGTTTTTATTACTCATTCTTAGTATTCTCACTCCCTCTACCATTTCAAAATTACTTCCCATTCCTCTAAATAATGCTTACACTTTTCTTTCTTTTTCCCCTCTTATTCCCATACCATCTATACTAAGTTTAGCTCATTTGTTGATGATTGTACTGTGGTGGGCCTTTCTCTCCCATTAGGCTCCTATATTTTTAGTATTTACTATTTTTCCTTCCTTTTTTTCTCTCTCACTTTATTTTATATTATTTTAATTTCTGTTTAAACCCAATATTATACGCTTCTCTTCTCAAATTTCATTCCCCATGCTTCATTCCCTTTTCTATTTCTGAGATAAATTTAACCTTCTCTCTTTCCATTGCTCCAGCTCCCAAATCTTATTAGTACTCCTCCCTCTGCCCTCTCAAAATTGTTTTTTTTTCAGTAGGTTATCTCATATCCACTCTCCTTTCTTATAATAGCCTTAATCTCCTCACACCCTTATGAACACTGCTTCATTTGCTGTTGACAGTGGGATATTGGGGGGGGGGATATATTTGTGAGTGTGAGCTTGTTTCATGAGCTTTGTAGTTTTATTCTGGCAGCACCTGCACAGCAGCACACAAGAAATGGTGGGCAGAGTGACTCTCAAGTCAACCAGCTGGAAGAAAAAACCCACAAAAGATCCAACAATAATCAAAACCCAATTATATCCACAGAACCAGCATAAAAGGCATATAAGCTCATCCTAACAACACCAAGTTCAGGTGATCAAGGAGACTGGACCACTGAATCTCACAGAACTCTTATAATAGATATTCACACCTCAAAGTCAGAAAGTCAAAACAGAACAATTTAAGAAGGAGAAGCAAACAAGAATAGTCCCACAAATACTGGGAAGACAAAGAAATGCCCCTCCCCCCCAGTCAGAGGAAAGGAGGAATCCTCAGAAAGAATGCTAAATGAAATAGAGGCAAGTCAACTATCAGATACTGAGTTGAAAACAATGGCTATAATAAGGTTCAATGAGGTCAGAGCAAATTACCAAAAAGTATAGGTAAACTACAAGAATTTATTAAAAAATATATCAGCATAAAAAAGGACATAGAAACAATCAACAGGAGCCAAGAGGCAATGAAGAATGCAGCTGCTGAATTAAAGAACACAGTAGAAGGAATCAAACACGCTCGATGAAGAAGAGGATCAAATCAGCAAGCTGGAAGACAAGGTATAAAAAAATCCCACAAAGAGCAAGAAAAGGAAAAAAGACTGAAAACAATGAAGAGGGAGTAAGGGAAATGCAGGACAACATGAAACATAATAATATCTTTACAATTGGGATATAAGAAGGAGAAGAAGAGGAGCAAGGAATAGAAAGTCTGTTTAAAAAATTAATGATGGAAAACTTTCCAATCTGACAAGATAAAAAGCCACACAAGTCCAGGAATCAAAGAGGATCCCATCAAAGGGAACACAAAGAGACCCCGTGCAAGACCCATATTATTGAATGGCAAAATTTAACACAAAGAGAGACTCTTAAAGACATCAAGGGAGAAATGGGAAGTAACATACAAGGGAGCCCCGATAAGGCTAGCAGCTCATTTCTCAACAGAAACATTACAAGCCAGAAGGGAATTGCAAGAAATAGTCCAAGTAATGAAAAAGCAAAGTCCTGCAACCCAGACTACTCTACCCAGCAAGGCTCTCATTCAAATGGAAAGCAAAATAAAGAGTTTCCCAGACAAAAGAAGGCTAAAACAACACAACTCCACCAAACCAGCATTGCAAAACATACTAAAGGGACTGCTTTAAGATGAAGAAAAATAATGAGAAAGAGAGGAACATAGGTAAAATTGGGGAAATATGACAACGAACAAGTACTTATCAATAATGACTTTAAATGTAAATGGATTAAATACTCCAATCAAAAGACACAGGGTACGTGAATGGATAAGAAAACATGACCCACACAAAAACTGCTATAAGAGACACACCTCAGAACAAAAGACCTACAAAGACTGAAAGTGTAGGATTGGAAAAAATATTTCAAGTAAATGGACAGGGAGAAAAATGGGGTAGAAATACTGAAATGAGACAAGACAGATTTCAAATCAAAGGACATAAAATGAGACACAGAAGGACAAAGAGAGACTCTTAAAGACATCAAGGGAGAAATGGGAAGTAACATACAAGGGAGCCCCGATAAGGCTAGCAGCTCATTTCTCAACAAAAACATTACAAGCCAGAAGAGAACTGCAAAAATTCCCCTCGTAATACTCAAGGGAAATATCCATCAAGAAGACATAAACATTATAAACATATATTTACCCAACATAGGAGCACTGAAGCACATAAGGAAAATCTTGGAGGACTTCAGGAAAAATATAGGCAGGAACACACTTATAATAAGGTATTTTAATATCCCACTGTCAAAAATAGATAGATTTTCCAAACAAAATATCAACAAAGATATTGTGACACTGAACAATGCCCTATATAAAATGGTCTTAACTGATGTGTGTGTTTGTGTGTATGTATATATATACACACAACCTTTCATCCCAAAGAAGGAAAATATGCATTCTTTTCAAATGTACATGGAACATTTTCAAAAATAGACCACAGGCTAGGACAAAACACAACCCTCAACAAATTCAAGAAAACTGAAAACATATCAAGCATATTCTCAGATCACAAGGGCCTGAAACTAAAAACCAACCTCAAGGAAAAATTTCAAAAACAATCAAACTCATGGAGATTGAACAGCATGCTATTAAACAATGAATAGGTTAATAATAAGATCAAAGAGTTTCTGAAAACAAAGAAAATGAACTCAAAACACTCCAAACCTACAGGATACACCAAAGGTAGTCCTGAGAGAGAAGTTCACAGAGATACAGGCCTATCTATAAAAGATAAAAACATTTCAAATAAACAACCTAACCCTACACCTACAAGAAATGCAGAAACAACAACAAACAAAGCCCAGAGCAAACAGAAGGCAGGAAATAACCAAGATCAGAGCATAATTTAATGAAACAGAGACTAAAGGAAAAATTCTAAGGATCAATAAGTCCAGGAGTTGTTTCTGTGAAAAGATAAACAAAATTGAAAAGACTTTAAGTAGACTCATTAAGAAAAAAACAAAGAGGACTCAAACACAATCAGAAATGAGAGAAATTACAACTGATAACAGAGAAATACCAAGAGTTGTAAGAAATTACTACAAACAACTATATGCCAAGATATTTGAAAACCTGGGTGAAATGGACAAATTTCTAGAAAAATATAATCTCCCAAAACTGAATGAAGAAGAAGAATAAAGCCTGAACAGACTGATTAACAGCTGGTGAAATGAAAGCACTAAACTAAAAACTCCCATCACACAGAAGCCCTGGACCAGACGGTTTCACAGAGAATTTTAAAAATCATTTAAGGAAGAGCTAACCCCTACCCTTCTCAGACTATTCCTAAAATTCCAACAAAAGGTAAGACCCCCAAACTCTTTCTATGAAGCCAGCATCATACTAATCCCCCAACCTGACACATACACAACAAAGAAAGAAAACTACAGATCAGTGTCATCGATGAGCATGGATGCTAAAATCTTCAACAGAGTACTCACAAACCGCATCCAACAATACGTCTAAAAGATCATACACTATGATGAAGTGGGATTCATCCCAGGGATGCAAGGATGGTACAATATTCAAAAATTAATAAACGTAATACATTATATAAGCAAAAGTGCTGGGAACTGCCCTGCCTGGTTTCAGAGGCTGTAATCCCCCATGGCTAAGGCTGAGCGAGAGACCTTGGGACCACAAGCCACTAAGGAGACAAAGCTTATCTCCCTGGCAGGGGTGCCACCTCTGCCCCCTTTTACTTCACCTGGCTTGGCCCCTGGTGCATGGCTGGTTGGCCAATGACTGGTAAGATTCCTCAAGGGAGGAACGACCTAAGACAGTCACAGTCACTAAGGGGTCCTCAGGGAAGGACTTGGGGGATTATAAAAAAAGGGGTGATGGACCCTCACACCTCAGCTTTGACATAGCCTGAGTCCTCATTCTGTCTTCAAGAAGTCTCCTAATCTCTTGGCTGCCTTACTTCCCTTGCCTGACTTAAGGCTGAAACAATGCTGGAGGGCAGTGCAACCCTGGGCTGGAACTAGCAGTTTCCCAGGGCGATCAGACCTAAGAAAGAATACATAAAGTCCTGTGAAATCTGCTTTGCTAAGAATGTCCTCAGTTTTCTGATAAGGGTCCCAGGATAAAATGAGTTTGTTTCCCAAAGTTTTATAGCCCTTTAGCTAACTGACCTTGACTCAGTGTAAGCCCTTACAGTTCTTTGTATGTTATCTATTGTTTGATCCTTACTCCCTGACAATGATTGATTAACTTTACCCATATTCCTGTGCAAATTGAACCCAATAAAAGCCCATTGAGGAAAAGGCTCCTGTTCCTTCTCCTTTGAGAGATCCACCACCTTTCCTACCCAAGAACATCGTGTCTTGGTAGACTTATTCTCATCCATGGCAGATGGGGGGAGGGCTCTGTGGGCAAAGCTCCCCCACACAAAAGCAAAGACAAAAACCACATGATCATATTAACAGATGCAGAAAAAGCATTTGATAAGGTACAGCACCCATTTATGTTAAAACACTCTGCAAAGTGGGAACAGAGGGAACATACCTCAATATAATAAAGGCCATGTATGAGAAACCTACAACCAATATATACTCAACGGGCAAAACCTAAAAGCTTTCCCACTAAGATCAGGGAAAAGACAAAGATGTCCACTTGTACAACTTCTATAGAACATAGTATTGGAAGCCCTAGCCACAACAATCAGACGAAGAAATAAGAAGGCATACAAATTAGAAAAGAGGAACTAAAACTGTCACTGTGTGAAGAGGGTGTATTTAGAAAACCCTACAGACTCCATGAAAACACTATTTGACCTAATAAGTGAATTTGGAAAAACAGCAGGATACAAAGTCAATATTCAGAAATCAGAGGCATTTTTGTACACCAACAATGAAAATCAGAAATATAAATCAGGAAAAGTTATCCCCTTTGTTAGAGCAACAAGAAAAATAAAGTACCTAGGAATAAACATTACCAAGGAGGTGAAAGATTTGTACTCAGAAAATACAGAACACTGAAGAAAGAAAATAACGAAGACACAAACAAATGGAAGTATGTACCATGTTCATGGATTGGAAGAATTAATATCATCAAAATGTCCATATTACCCAAAGCAATTTATAGATTCAACACAATTCTTATTAAAATACCAATGACATATTTCTTCATATAGAACAAACATTTCAAAAATTTATATGGATGTATAAACAATCCGGAAGAGCCATAGCAAAGTTTAGAAAGAAGAACAAAGTAGGAGGGATCACAGTACCTAACATCAAACTATATTACAAGGCCACTGTAATCAAAATAGTGTGGTACTGGCATAAGAACAGACATGTAGATCAATGGAACAGAACAGAGAGCACAGAAATAAACCCATGTCCCTATGGTCGATTAATATTCAACAAAGGGGTGGCAGGATAAAATGGAGCAAAAATAGCCTCTTCAACAAATGGTGGTGGGAGAAATGGACACCTCCATGCAAAAAAATGAGACTCAATCACCAACTTCCACCATACACAAAAATGAACTCAAGATGGATAAAAGACTTAAATATAAGTCATAACACCATAAAAGTTCTAAAAGACAGCATGGGCAGGAAAACCTCAGATATTCCACACAGCAATATTTTCACTGATATATCCCCTAGAGGAATGGATATAAAGCAAAGATAAACAAATGGGACTTCATTAAAATAAAAAGCTTCTAGACAGCTAAAGAAAACAGGCAAAATGAAAAGGGAACCAACCATATGGGAAAATATATATGTGCCAATGACACCTCGGACAAGAGTTTGATCTCCAACCTATATAAAGAACTCACACGATTCCACTCCAGGAAGACAAAAAAACCAATTAAAAAATCGGCAAAGGACCTGAACAGATACTTCTCCAAGGAGGACATACAGAGGGCCCAGAGATATATGAAAGGATGCTCAGCATCACTAGCCATCAGAGATATGCAAATTAAAACCACAATGAGTATCACTTCATACCAGTGAGAACGGCCATCATAAATAAATCAACAAACAACAAGTGCTGATGAGGTTGTGGAGAAAAGGGAACCCGAGTACACTGTTGGTGGGAATGCAGACTGGTGCAGCCACTGTGGAAAGCAGTATGGAATTTTCTCAAAAAACTGAAAATGGAACTGCCTTTTGACCCAGCAATTCCACTGCTGGGATTATATCCTAAAAATCCTGAAATGCTAATTTGAAAGAACCT
Source organism: Micronycteris hirsuta (assembly GCA_004026765.1). Lineage (NCBI taxonomy): Eukaryota > Metazoa > Chordata > Mammalia > Chiroptera > Phyllostomidae > Micronycteris > Micronycteris hirsuta. The sequence continues at coordinate 15,451 of PVJI01008244.1, read as the reverse complement.
ATGCACACCAATGTTCACAGCAACACAATTTACAATCACCAAGTGCTGAAAGCAGCCGAGGTGCCCATCAGTAAATGAATGGATCAAAAAACTACAGTACATTTACACAGTGGAATACAGCACAGCAGGAAGAAAGAGGCAGCTCCTACGTTTCACAACAGCATGGATAGAACTGCAGAGCATAATGCTGAGTGAAGTAAGCCAGGTGGTGAAAGACAAATATCATATGATCTCGCCTATGAGTAGAACCTAATTAAGAAAACAAACGAGCAAGCAAAATATAACCAGAGACATTGAAATTAAGAACAAACTGAAAGTAACTAGAGGGGAAGTGGGAGAGAATTAATAGGGAAAAAAGGAAAAGGGTTATCGATGAACATGTATAAAGGACCCCAGGACCAAGACAAAGTGGGCTAGGATTGAGGATTGGAGGTCAGGGTGAGTGAGGTGGGTGAAAGTGGTTGTGGGGAAATGGAGAGAACCGTATTTGAACATTAATTTAAAAAAAAAAAGACAAAAAAGAAATCAGAAGGGGACTTGTTTCACTGCAGGGGAAAACATGAGTGGAAGATGTATTTTGCCAAAGTATATAAATGCAAAGGGTATTTCCCCAGATATTCCCTAAATTGCCTGTGGGAGACGAGACAGGTATCAGTTTCGTTTTGTAGATAAGGAAACCAGGACAGAAGTAAGAACCCAAAGGCTGTTTGGGGGTTTTACCTGTGCCCGTATGGTGCTCTGCTCATCTTCCCCCTGTCCAGGGTTTGGGGCTCAATGAACAGTGATTTACTGAAGGACAATGAGAGCAGATTTCCCTAAGGCGACCAGCAAATAGGTAACTATCTAAGTTAGAAACAAGGATGCGCCAATGCTTACAACAAGAGTTATTTTATTTCCAAACTAAGTAGAGATAACTAATAAAAAGCTGGGCAGGGGACCTGAAAAACCAACAGAAGTATGTCACGGTAAGAGGTTCAGATTCATGAGATCATGAGATCTCAATGTGATCAATTATAAAAAGATAAATATCACATAGTGCTTAGAGAATATTTTCCTTTACCCATGAATTACTCAATCCTGAATCATTGGACATTTGAAGCTAGAGTTTTGTTCATAAATCTAACTATTCCCTAGGAGAAATTCCTTCAAAGAAAAATCACCAATCAAAAAAACTATATATTAGAGTTATGCACTTTTCTATGAGATCACGATGGATTTTTTCCTTCTTTATATTTTCAATATGTTATGATTTTCAAAAAATAGGCATAGATTTTTTGTGGGGAGAACAGTTTTTACAAAAGTCAAGTACAAAGAATGATTTTTAAAAATGTAACCACATATCCACCACCCAGAAATAACAATTTTTGCCACATTTGGTTCAAGTCTCTTAAGAAAAATAATTGAAATAAAATATTGTAGAAAAAATTCTTCCCATTCCATCTGCCTATCTGAAGAACCAAACATTGTATAAGATATTTTATTTGGGGGGAATAGGCAGCAAGATAGGTGGGAGCGGAATCCAATTTCCCCTGCACATGGGTGAAACACCTAGCTGATCTTCTGTGGAACAGAGTGAACAGCCAACAGTATCCCAGCATATATGAAGATTGGAGGCCAAAACTCTAGAGGACACTGAAAAATCAGACGGTAAGGAGAGTGCTTCAGGACAATAAGGTTGTGGGACTAGCAGGGGGGACCAGGGAAGCTGCATCCCCAGGGTCCAGTGCACTCCAGGCCTGCTGCTGGGTTCCTGGGAGAGAGCCAGGTCAACAGCTCCCTCCCCAGCCAAACAAGGTTGCACCTGGATGCTTGAAGTCACTGGGGGAATAAGGACAAGGTAGCGAACACACAGTGGAGGTGTGCACCAGCTGGGACTTCGGAAGCAGGCTGGGAAGAGTTCTGCCCAGACGTGACAGGCCCTGACCCGGATAGTACTTGGTCTGGTTGGAGACTTGGGCCATGTGAGAGGCCAGGCGCTTGTCTGGAGCAGCAGGCTTGAGCACTAGGAATTTTTCAAAAAGAAAAAGGAAAAAAAAGAGGCACTCAGAAGCTGTTTGGGGAATTCTCCGGGGGGTAGCTACCCTGGCCTACCAAGGCTGCTCCCGAGCAGCTTCCGCAGCCTCAGCCATGGGTCCACTCCTGCTGCCAGAACTGCCACTGCACCCCTAAACCTGGCCCCAGAGGCGGAGGGTGCCCAACCATGCCCGTGACTCTGGAAGTGCAACCCCAGAGGTGTGCCACCAACCCAGCTGCCCCTGACTTTGCCGAAGCTGCCCACGGGAGCAGTGGAGACTGTGAGCCCAAGCACAAAACCCTGGAGGCCTTGCACACCTGAACCCATGGCCCAGAGGCTTCCAGTCCCTCTCCAGTGCTGGAGGCTGAATGCTTGTTTCCTCAGCCCCAAGGGTGGAGCTCGCCTGATCCTGACGCCCAGATGCACCTCGCACTGCACCCCAATAATCCCCCCTCAGCCTGCTGCTGCCTGGAAGACCAGCAGAACTGCTTTCCCTTGTTCAAAGCCAGCAAGAGGCTTCCTTTTTTAAAAAATTCTTTCCTTCCTGTTTTATTCCTTCTTCCTTTCTTTCATTCTTTCTTTCCTTTGTTAATTCCTTCTTCCTTCCTTCAGCCCCCGCCCCCACCACCAAATGAGAAAATAAAACCTGGAGCTGTGAAAGGACAAGAGTTACACCCAAAGACGGGTCATCCCAACAACTGCAACAGTGAGACAAATTTCACCTTGCTAATCCAGAGAACTTGCAAGTTATTGTATTTTTATATTATTATTTTTTCATTATTTTTACATCTTTTATTTTCTTAGTATTTTTCTATTTCTCTTCTTTCTCTTTAGTCTTCTTCCCTTGGTTTATTAAATTGCACTATTTGGTTTCCCTTGTTTTCTCTTTCATAATGTAGAGACATCTCGTTACTATTTGTAAATAATTGCAGTTCCATACAATTGTAAATACAACACAGCATCCCTGTCAGATCTAAACTCACTTCACAGTTTCCGGAACACCAATACTGTTGAGGTTAACTCTATTCTTTCGCACACTACACCTATTTTTTATCCTTTACTCTCACTTTACCTCATAATCTGACCTCCCAAAGGATCACTGCTTTCTAGCTCAAAATGAGTCTTTTCCCCCCAACAAGAGTCTTATCTTTTTTCACCCTTCCTAAAAAGTGGCTAGTTGGGTGAAATATCATAGTTCACACCATACACATCCAAAGGATCCCCTATCTCTTCTCTGTGGGCCGGTACTTTAAATACCGTAGAATATACTCTCAGGTGTTTTAAACCATTTTGCCTTCCCCCTCCAACTGAACACAAAGAAAAACAATAGGAAGACAAAGAAATTACCCCCAAATGAAAAAATAGGAGGACATCTCAGAAAGAATGTTAAATGAAATACAGGTAAGTCAACTATCAGATATGGAATTCAAAGCAATGGTTATCAGGAAGCTCAATGAGCTCACAGAAAAGTACCAAAAACTACAGGGAAACTACAATGAACTCACTGCAAACTGTGTGAACATGAAAAAGGAAATAAAAAATATCAGTAAGGGCCAAGAGGAAATGAAGAATACAATTTCTGAATTGAAGAACACAGGAGAAAGAATCAAAAGCAGGCTCAATGAAGCAGAGGATGGGATCAGCAAGCTGCAGGACAAGGTAGAACGAAACACCCAGAGTGAGCAACAAAAAGAAAGTAAAGTAAGAAAGAATGAACAGGGTTTAAGAGAAATGCAGGAAAACATGAAACATAATAATATCCGTAAAATAGGGATACCAGAAGGAGAAAAAGAGCAAGGGACAGAAAATCTGTTTGAAAAACTAATGAAGGAAAACTTCCCTAATTTGATGAGAGAAGAAGTCGCACAAATCCAGAAAACACAGAGAGTCCTAATCAAGAGGAATGCAAAAAGGCTGACTTCAAGATACATCATCATTAAAATGGCAAAATTCCAAGACAAAGAGAGAATCCTAAAGGTAGCAAGGGAAAAACAGGAAGCAACATACAAAGGATCCCCTATAAAACTAGCAACTGACTTCTCAATGAAAACGCTCCAAGCTAGAATGGAATGGCAAGATATCTTCCAAGTAATGAAAACCAGAAGGCTGCAACCGAGACTACTCTACCTAGCAAGACTCTCAATTAAAATGGAAGACCAAATAAAGAGTTTCCAAGAAAAAGAAGCCTCAAAGAACATACCTCCTCCAAGCCAGCTCTACAAGACATGCTAAAGGGACATGCTTTAAGAACAGGAAGAAAAACGGTGAGAGAGAGAGGAACACAAGCACAAAAAAATTGCAATGAATAAGTACCTATCAATAATAAACTTAAATGTAAATGGTTTAAATGCCCTAATCAAAAGACGCAGAATAGCAGAATGGATAACAAAGCATGACCGACACATGTGCCTATAAGAGATCCACTACAGAACAAAAGACGTATACAGGGTGAAAGTGAAGGACTGGGAACCAATAGTCCAAGCAAATGGATAGGGAAAAAAGCTGGGGTACAAATACTCATATCAGACAAAATAGACTTCAAAGAAAGAGCCATAAAAACAGACCCAGAAGGTAAATTCCAATACTCAAGGGAAGAATCCACCAAGAAGACACAAACATTGTAAATATACATGCACCCAACACAGGAGAACACAAATACATAAAGAAAATCTTGGAGGACTTCGAGAAAGATATTGACAGCAACACAATTATAGTAGGTGATTTTAACACCCCACCATCAAAAATGGATAGAACTTCCAAACAAGATAGCAACAAAGACATTGTGGCACTGAACAATGCCCTAGATCAAATGGACTTAATTGATATATATACAGCCTTTCATCCCAAAGAAGCAAAATATGCATTCTTTTCAAATGCACATGGAACACTTTCAAAGATAGACCACATGATAGGTCACAAAATAAGCCTCAACAAATTAAAGAAAACAAATCGAATCAAGCATTTTCTCTAACCAAGAGGGACTGAAACTAGAAACCAACGTCAAGGACAAAACCCAAAAACACTCAAACTCATGGAGATTGAATAGCATGCTAATAAACAATGAATAGGTAAGAATTAAATTAAGGAAGAAATCAAAAAGTTTCTTGAAACAAATGAAAATAAAGTCACAACAATCCAAAACTTATGGCACACAGTGAAGGCAGCCCTGAGAGAAAAGTTCACAGAGACACAGGCCTACCTAAAACAAACAAACAAACAATTTCAAATAAACATTTCAAATAAACAATCTAACCCTACACCTGCAAGAACTGGAAGACAACAAAGACAGCCCAGAGTAAGTAGAAGGAAGGAAATAACCAAGATCAGAGCAGAATTAAATGACATAGAGACTAACAGCATAATTCTAAGGATCAGTAAATGCAGGAGCTGGTTCTTTGAAAAGATAAACAAAATCCACAAGCCTCTGAGCAGGCTCATCAAGAGAGAAAGAGAGAGGACCCAAATAAGCACAATCAGAAATGAAAGAGGAGAGATTAAAACTGACACCACAGACATACAAAGCATTGTAAGAAATTACTACAAAGAACTATATGCAAGAAATTTGAAAACCTGGGTGAAATGAAAATTTCTAGAAAAACATAATTTTCCAAAACTAAAGAAGCAGCAGAAAATCTGAACAGACCAATAATAGCTGACAAAATTGAAGCAGTAATCAAAAACTTCCCAACACAAAAAAGCCCTAGACCAGACAGTTTCACAGGAGAATTTTACAAAGCATTTAAGGAAGAGCTAACCCCTATCCTTCACAGATTACTCCAAAAAATCCAATAAGATGGAAGACTCCTAAACTCTTTCCATGTGGCCAGCATCATCTTAATCCCAAAACCAGATCCCAAACACAGCAAAGAAAGAAATCTTCAGACCAATATCTCTGACGAACATAGACACTAAAATCCTCAACAAAATATTGGTAAACTGCATCCAGTAATACATTAAAAGATCATACACCATGATCAAGTGGGACTCATCCCAGGGATGGAAGGATGGTACAATATTAACGAATCAATAAACGTAATACATCACATAAACAAGGACTAAATACATGATTATATCAATAGATGCAGAAAAAGCATTTGATAATGTACAGCACCCACTTATGATAAAAACAATTAGCAACGTGGGAATATAGAGAGCATTCCTCAACCTAATAAAGGCCATATATGAGAGACCTACAGCCAGCATCATACTCAATGTACAAAAATTTGGAGCTTTCCCACTAAGACAAGGATGCCCGTTTTCACCACTCCTATTCAACATAGTATTGGAAGTTCTAGCCACAGCAATTAGACAAGAAAAAGAAATAAAAGGCATCCGAATTGAAAAGGAGGACACACACTGTCATTCTTTGCAGATGACATGACAGTGTACACAGAAAATACTATAGACTCCACCAAAAAAATACTCAACCTAATAAGTTAATTTGGCAAAACAGCGGGATACAAAGTCAATATTCAGAAATGAGAGGCATTTTTGTACACCAGCAATGAAACATCAGAAACAGAAATCAGGAAAAAAATCCCATTTGACATAGCAACAAGAAAAATAAAGTACCTACGAATAAACCTAACCAAGGAGGGAAAAGACCTGTACTCAGACAAATACACAACACTGAAGAAAGAAATTAATGAAGACACAAACAAATGGAAGCATATACCATGTTCATGGATTAGAAGAATTAACATCATCAAATTGTCCATACTACTGAAAGCAATTTATAGATTCAACACAATACTTAGTAAAGTACCAATGACATATTTCACAGATATAGAACAAACACTTCAGAAATTTATATGGAACCATAAATTACCCCCAACAGCTGCAACAATTTTGAAAAAGAAGAACAAAGTAGGAGGGATCACAGTACCTGAAATTAAACTGCATTAGAAGGCCACTGCAATCAAAACAGCCTCATCCTGCCATAAGAACAGACAAGTAGATCAGTGGAATAGAATAGAGAGCACAGAAATAAATCCAAGTCTCTATGGTGGATTAATATTTGACAAAGGGAGAAGAAGCATAAATGGAGTAAAAATAGCCTCTTCAACAAATGGTGTTGGGAGAATTGGACACCTCCATGGAAAAAAAAATGAAACTCGATCACCAACTTACACTAAACTTACTCGACCAACTTACTCGATCACCATACACTAAAATAAATTCAAGGTGGATAAAAGACTTCAATATAAATCATGACATCATAAAAGTCCCAGAGGAAAATATTGTCAGGAACATCTCAGACATTCCACACAGCAACATCTTCACTGATATGTCCCCTAAAGCAAGGGACATAAAGGAAAGAATAAACAAATGGGACCTCATCAAATTAAAAAGCTTCTGCATGGCCAAAGAAAACAGCATTAAAATAAAATGAGGTCCCATTGAGAACCAACTATATGGGAAAACATATTTGCCAATGACACCTTGTACAAGGGTTTGATCTCCAAAATATAGAAAGAACTCACACAACTCCACTCCAGGAAGACAAAAAACCCAATTTAAAAATGGGCAAAAGACTAAAATAGACATTTCTCCAAGGAGGACATTCAGAGGGCCCAGAGACATATGAAAAGATGCTCAGCATCACTAGCCATCAGAGATATGCAAATTAAAACTACAATGAGATACAACTTCACATTGGTGAGAATGGCCACCATAAACAAATAAACAAAACAAGTGTTGATGAGGTTGTGGAGAAAAGGGAACCCTAGTACACTGTTGGTGGGAATGCAGACTGGTGCAGCCACTGTGGAAAACAGTTTGGAATTTCCTCAGAAAACTAAAAATGGAACTGCCTTTTGACCCAGCAATTCCAATGCTGAGATTATACACTAAGAGCCCTGAAACACCAAATCAAAAGAATGTATGCATTCCAATGTTCATAGCAGCACAACTTACAATAGCCAAGTGCTGGAAGCAACCTAAGTGCCCATCAGAAAATGAGTGGATCGATAAACTATGGTACATTTACACAATGGAATTCTACGCAGCAGAGAGAAAGAAGGAGCTTATACCCTTTGCAAAAGCATGGATGGAACTGGAGAGCATTATGCTAAGTGAAATAAGCCAGGCGGTGAGGGATGAATATCATATGATCTCAACTTTAACTGGAACATAATCAACAAAAGAAAAAAGCAAGGAAAATATTACCAGAGACATTGAAATTAAGAACAATCTAACAATAGCCAGGGGGGAGGAGGGAGGGGACTATGGGGAGAAGGGTTTTCGGGAACTACTATCAAGGGCACATGGACAAAACCAAGGGGGAGGGTAGTAGCAAGGGAGGGAGGTGGGTTTGGATTGGGGGGGAGGAGAGGGGAGAAAATGCGGCAAATTGTAATTGAACAACAATAATCTAAACATTTAATGAAAAAAAATAAAAAGGAATTCCACCCCACTCCAAGATCAGCCAGTTGCACAACAAATCCTAACTGGTCAGGGACCCAAACGTGAGGGCCAGCACTTCATCATGGAGCCCTGGGCAAGACATCTCCCTCTCTGCCCTCCTCTGGCCTCACCTATAAAACACACACTCTATCAGCAATACTGAATCCCACAGGGTGGGGTCCTCAGAATCCAATCCTCTCCTGAAAACTGCCACTCCTGTCCATACTTGAGTCTAAGATGCCCTCATAAGCACCCCAACAGAGCGAGAATTAAATGTGAACATAAGTCTCAGATCGTGCAAATCTCTCCAGAGCCCTCTCCTCCGGCCTCTGTGTCTGTCAAACTGATTAATATTGAGAGCCTTGACTCTCCAGTGGATAGGGCTCTGGGATTGCACTTGGCCCTCTGCCTATCTGTGGCCTCTTTTAACACTGCTCTTGAACTGGTACACTTGGCAAGTAGCAGATAAAAAGTGAATTTCAAACACTGGCCAGTTTCTTGGTGGAACAGGATAATTAAAGAAAGAATACAGCGTATGTCTTAGAACTCACTGCCTTGGGAGAACATGAACAAGAAGCTCTAGCTAAAAGTATCAGGAATTCTAAGAACAGGGGCCTCAAAGGTAGGTAGAGAAGGAGGGAATTCAGGCAGTTTTAATAACCAAGTACTTGTGGGTAAGCTGAGATTTACCCTCATGCTTTCCTTTCACAGGCCCAAGGTTGAGCTCGGTTGAGTTCTAGACCTCTGGGTACCATAACCTCGGTCTTTCATAAGCTTTCACAGTTCATTCAGGAAGAAGAGGATATCTACAATGGCTGAACTTGGCATAGATGAAGGAGACCACATTGATTGAACCTTGTATTTTTTTCTTAATGGAATAAATGAAGAAAATAAAAAAAAAATATTTTAAATGAAGTAATGTTTTACCATTCAATAGGCAACAGAGGAAATGATTAATAGAATACTGAAATTTAAACAAACTTTATATATTTTAGGCAGTCAGATGAATAATGAGCAAAAATACACACCAAAGAATATATTATACCTTTGGCATGGTGTGCAGAACCACTGAGGACAACAAGTGAATATCCTAAGTCATAAATAAAAAAAGGAATAAGGAAAAAGCCCTGTCATTTATTAAACCAGCTAACGTTAGAACACAGATATTTTTTTCAAGAGCAGAAAAGACCAATAATTTTATTAAAATGAAAAAGTGTCCCTCCCCCCCTGCAACCCTGCAACAGGCAATAAGGCTCTCAGACTCTAAGTGGACAGTGAAGGAAAAACTGTATTCTAAAGCCTGATGAGTGCCTGACTTTTTTGTTGTTTTTGTGGCATTTACCTAATGTAAGGATTAGTTATTCTAGAATTTCCCTTGAAATGGGCTGCCCATCTAGCAAATGTATGAATTTGCACATCGAAAATAGTCCAGAAACGCAGAGTTTTAACAGCAGAAAAGAACCTGAGTGAATAGTTTGTTCTTTTATGAACATCAGAACTGAAGCTCAGAGGTAACTGGCCAAGGTTACACAGCTCTTCTCAACACACACATATGTGTGCACACACAGACATAAACTGAGATAGACACATATACAGACATACATACACACCCACCCTTCATATGTATTTTTAAATTTCCTATCTCTATAGACCCTGGAACATTCCCCAAGTCATCTCCTCTCTACCCAACTAGATTCTTTGATCTGAATCTCCATTTGGCTTATACCAAGAACATCTCCCTCTTTTAATTCTCTAAAGTGCACACAAGATCAAGTTTTCAAGAAACCATTTCAGAATATTAATTTTAAAAATGTAATGCCGCCCATTTTTATAATCAAACACTGTGAAACTTGGTGAAGAGGATGGTACGAGCTGCCAGTAGCCAGGAAACCTTGGCATACAAACTTCTGGTCCCTTGTGCTCAGTCTGGGGAGGCCCAACACTGAGGGCAGATAGGCATGTGGACAGCTGTTACATAAGCCCAGCCCACTTCCAAAATAAATTTCTTAAGACAAGCAAATTTGTGTTGCTGGTTAAACAAACAAACAAACAAACAAAAACAAAAAAGGAAATCAAGAACATTTCCAATTCTTGAATTTACTACCAAATAAAATCACATAAATATGGGAGACTGTTCTGTATGGTGTGGGCCCAGCTCCCACTTGGAGGGACCAGTGGAGAGCGACATGGGGCCCACGCCCACGGATGGGTTTTCCCATGGGGAATCAGGCCTGCATTGTACTTATGCTGCTTTGAGACTTGCTTTTTGCTAAAACTCCCTCACCCTGAATTGAGGCAGCAAGGGCTTACTGCAACTTCCTAAAATCCATGCTAAACCTTCCAAGGAAGTGTGTAACCAGTTCAACCACTTTCTCCTTCACATTTGCAAATATCCTTCTTTCTTGATGTAATTACCAGCATCCTCTCCTTTGTTATCAGTAAAAGGTAACCACCTAATGTGAACCTATGTATAGTAAATGAGGACCATTCTAGATGTAATGTACCTAGGAAGACAATAAAAGCCTGTCAAGGCAAGGGTTGGCGTACGCTCTCTTTTCCTCCACAGGACTTGGAAGTCTGTGTAAATTTGTCTCGTGTCTCAGCCATGATGCCATGGACACTGCAGGCTGGTGTCCGCATCAATAAATATATATAAAGAATCCTACTAGATGGCAGCATTCCTGGGTTGCTTGACCTAGAATTTGTCACTTCATTATGAAGGTAAGAAATTAGATGCCTGGCAGAGAATGAGAGGCTCAACGGAGAGATAGTGATTGATTTTGGCTTTCTTCTTCCCTTACCTTCTTTGCAATTATTCAGTTTTTCACTTGAAACATATACTCTTGGTAACTTCCCATTCTCAAATTAAATGATACTCATTTAATGCAACAAATTAACAAGCACCATGTTCAGTAATCTAATACATTATCAAGATGTACTGACAGCTTGACATGAAACCATACTGGTTAGTGGCTTTATAAACTCTACTATTAGAGTTTTTAAAGGCAAAATCATAGTGAGAATAAGAGGGTTTCACAACCTGCTCTTAACAGGTCCTATTCATTAGGTAAATAATGACTAAAACACCAGCATCTGAGAGATTGAAAGTTTTAGCTAGGATATCTTCACTGTAACCACACATCAATCAGGGTTCTACTTCTTAAACAGGGATTTGAACAGATGTATGTATATAGAGCAGGAAGAAGGCAGTAAAGGATGACGGAAAAGTGATGAAAACAAAAAAGAAAAAGGAAAATGTTTATTTTAAATTTGACATCATTAGACTGTCAGGAAGAAAGATTAGCAAATCCTATCATTCTCCCTCACCCTTCATAAAATCCTACTGTGTCCAACAGAACATATTTCTATTGTATCAGATTCTCTCTCTTTTTTAAAGGTTTATTTTTAGAGAGAGGGGAAGGGAGGGAGAAATAAAGGGATAGAAACATCAATGTGAGAATGAAATATCGATTGACTTCCTCTCCTATGTGCTCTAACCAGGGATGGAACCCAGAACCCAGGCATGTGCCCTGACCAGGAATCAAACCAGCTACCCTTTGCTTTGCCAGAGGATGCCCAACAAACTGAGCCACACTGGACAGAGCTATTTTATCAGATTCTTGATACTGCCAACGCCAGTGGAGTTCTAAAAACATAGATAATTCCATCTCCAAAAAAGCTTGAAGAAGTACATACACTGTATTTTTTAACAAAAAAGTTTCTCTTTGTATTTATGATAAGATATTTTTGATAAGTATTTACATGTGATAATGCTATAGCAACTGTTGAAAGAGTTGATATTTTGAGAGATACATACTAAAATGTTTACTACACACATATTTTAAAACTTATTACTGTTAACATTCATTATTCTTATTACATTTCTTTTTTTAATTTGTGGTAAAATCATATAAAATTTACCATTTTAACCATTTTTAAGTGTGCAGTTATTCAATGGCATTAAGCACATTCTCACTATACTTCTCGCTAAATATTTCTACTATACATCCTTTTCTTGTAGCTATAAGAGATCTTTCCCACATGATCTCTGACATAAGAGTATAAGAAATCTATAAACGTGATGCAACTATCATCACCATCCATCTCTAGAACTTTTTTCTTCTTGCAAAACTGTAGCTCAGTACCCATTAACCAGTAACTCCCCATTGTCCCCTCTTTCCAGTCTTTGGCAACCAGCATTCTACTTTCTGTCTCTACCATGCATACATTTTACAGTTTCATGAATTCAGAATAACATTATAAAAAATTTCTCAGATTTCAAATATTGATTCATTACTTTAAACAGGAAATATTTTATTTGCAATAAAATACTTATCAACATTTTAATAGTTACATAGGATTCTATGTGTGGTTGAAATGGACTTACGGTTTTGTTTTTATTATTAACATCACTTTCATGAACACCTTTCAATGAGCTCTTTCTTTCAAATAGCTCTGTAAGAGCACTTTCTAGAAGTGAAATTGCTGGAGCAAAATATGCACATTTTTAACATTTTTGACCAGTTGCCAAATTGCCCACCAAAAGGGTCTTTGCTTTACTTTGCAGTGATGTTTCTGGTATTCAAATAGATTTTTCTGGATTTGGGGGTGGGGAAAAAAGCCAGATGATGCCCAGACAATGACCCATAGTTCTCAATAAATATTTCTGCTATACATCCTTTTCTTGTAGTTATAAGAGATCTTTCCCACATGACCTCTGCCTGACATACAGTATATGAAATCTACAAAGGTCATGAATAGTCATGAACTGGGAATCAGATTTTCTGAAAGGGACCTTTTTTAATTTAACTTGAATTTATACTGTGTGAACCCTTAGAACTAAGAAGGGCGCCTGGTGGCTAACTAGGCTCAAAAAAGTAAAAAAGGCACAAAAGCAGAACCTAGTATCCATTTCTGTCATGCAAACTATGCTGGGGACCACTTTGTATGGTATCTGAAACTGTAGCCTAGCCCCAGTAAGGCCTGGCCTGTAAGTCTCCACTAGAATGTGGGGAATGCAGGAAGCAGGCACAACCCAATACTAACACTGAGGGTTCTCCTGGGAAATCAGGCCTGAAGAATACATTGTACCCTTTGAAGCTTGCTTTGCTTTGTATAGCCCTCTTGATATAAACTAGATGTTTAAATTCAAAGTATAAGGGAGTGAACTCCTAATCTCATGAGCCACGCCTTAATGATCATCTGGTGACAGCATTTCTAACAGACCCTCACCTGAGGCAGATATCTGTGTTTCCTCAGTTGTTATCTATAGATTATATCTGTTTTCTGTAACTATGGCCTTTAGACATTGATTGATGAGCTTTGCATACACACTGTATACCCCTGCGCATACCGATCCCAATAAAAGCTGTTTTGGAGAAGGGCTCTGGCATTCTCCACTAGAGGGAATCGCCAACCCCTTTCCCACTGGAATAACAGATTGTGCCCAGGACTACTCGTTCTCATCCAAGGAGGCCAGGAGAGCTCCGTAGGATGGGGCCTTCCACAAAACTGTACTTCCTGGAGAAGTCTCTGTACTAAATTGCCTGCCTGAACTGTGTTTTCTGAGCCAGCCCTCATAAAGAGTTCCAGAAGTCCTATTTCAACCAATAGGACTAAGGCTTTCCCCATTCAATTAGAGCTGCATGGCTCTGAACAATCACAGTGACTCTAGGCTGATCAACCAGAGACCAGGGCTGGCTCTGTATAAGCCAGCTCCCCTCTGAATTGGGGAGTACACTTTCTACTGAAAACTGTAGACTGCATTTCCCTGGCTGATGTCTCAGTGGACTTGTGCAGAGTGAAGCCCGCTAGCTGACGAGGGGCCTGGCCCAGGGGCAGCTTCACCACAGCACAGTTTTGACGGCCACTCTGTAGCACAATTGAACTGTTCCACAGCAGCGCTGTTTTCACAGCCATGCTGTAACACTGTTGAGCTGTTTGCACTAAATAATTTCCTTCCACACCGTACCCCAAATTGGGGGTTCCTGTTGGTGTTTAATTCACACCAACGATCATCGGTTGACAGATATCATGCTTTACTAACTCTAAAAGAAATTTGCTATGTACAAATGGCTATAAAAGAGACGATAAATAAACTACACAGGTCCACCTAATTCTTATTATTAATAATTTTCAAAATCAACCCAGGGAAAGTAAATTCAATTAAAAAGAGCTGTTTTGTAACATTTTAAGTTGTCAGCAAATCAGTGTGTCTTATGATTATATAGCCACTTTTGCATTCACAAGAAAATTGCAGAACCAACATTTTCTACTTTTTAAATTTTATGTTTTGCTCATTAATTGAGCTAATTTGGGGGTGGCCAAAAGAGACCTCGCCATTTGCTTCCCCCTACATGCCCAAAATCTCATTTCTTAAATGTAGTTAAATTCTCTTGGTTCTGGAAATTCATTGTTTCCTTATTTTATTCTAGAAATAAAAATTACTTCCTTCGCTTTTCAATACAAACAGTCTTTAAAAAAGATGATTGCCATAAAGGAACTTAGTACTAAATGTGTCATTTTCTTTCCCACAGCTGTGGCAAAGCCAGCAGTTCTTCTCCAACAAGTAGTTCCTGAAAATCTCTGTGGTTACTTTTCCCATTTCTGCACTGTCAGTTATACTAACATATGTTTTCATTTATAGTATTATGGATATTCTCTAGATAGTTAGTATGTTGAAAGGAAATTAATCCTAGCACTGAGCTAAGTTCTGAATTCTCCACAATTTCTTGTGAATTCATGTAAGGTAATTAATGCAGAGGCTGAATATGAATGTGTAAACAGCTGACCAGGGCTAAACTATATGCATTTGTCTGGAAGCTCAGAGTTCCCATAATGAGAAGTGAGTGAACTGAGGTAGTCTCAGAATACAAGTAACTGGAAACAATGATCACATGGACAACAACTACAGAGAGTGTTCTTTTCAAAATGTTCTCAATGATCTGGTATGTCCCACATTATACTATGAAGAGGCAAAACGGCTGATCAATTTGTTCCAAATCCCACATGGAAAGTATATGTGAGTGCATG